>AYEL01070964.1:0-21578 GCA_000484575.1 Olivierus martensii | reverse complement strand
CAAGAACCAATTACCATATTTTCCATAGAGTTAATACTTCGATTAGTGCGAATTCGATTAGCGCGAGAAATTCGTGGAACCAATTATTCGCGCTAATCGAGGCCTACCTGTACTAAGAAATTAGGATACTTGATATAAAATTTAGATTGACTAATTTGGCTGATGATGATGTTTTATTTTATTAAATTAATTAATCTTAGATTTTTTTTTTCAAACTTTTAAAATTTGTTAAATATTTTAAATTTTGGTGGTTAGATAATCTTTCATTTATAGTATTATGTCTCAGGGAAACACTATGAATTATGAGAGATTTGAATTATAACAAAAAAACTTTGAACATATTCTTGTATAAATCAAGGATATTTGATTTCATTTTTAATCTACTGGGTGGTTATAAAAGAACACGAAGTATCCAGAGCTGTATAGTGCAACGGTTCTTAAAATGTGGTCCGTGGACCCCAGGGGTCCACACAGCCATTACCAGAGTCCGCGAAATTATAAAAAATGGTTGCAAACAAGTTCAAGAAGACGATGAAAAGGCAAGAAGCACAGAGCAATAAAAAATATATTTTTAAGGCAATAAATAAAACATGAATATATTATTATTATGTTCTGTGATTTCGTAATTTTTGTGATTTTTATGCGCAAGACCATTTATTAAAATAACCAACGATACATTTTTACTAATATTTATTATAATGTAGTGTCTATGAGCAAGAAATTAAGCAAAGAACGAAGAGCAAGAAATTAAGTCTCAAGAACGAAGTAAAATGCCTAGGGTTGGGATGGGGTCAGCAAAAAAAAAAATGTTGTTCAAGAGGGGTCCTCGGACCACATAAGTTTAAGAACCGCTGGTATAGTGCATCAATGTATTGGACAAAATGTGATAAAATTCAGTTGACATACACAGTGGAACATGCGGTTTCAAATTCAAACAAAAACAAATTTAATGCCAAAAGTCACCAACAGATGGATTGTGCACTACAAAAGTGTAGAATATGTGATTAAGGAATGTATAATCACCAAATGAGACAGCATACGTCAAGTTTTTGAACAATATATGCCAACGGTTATTGTTAATTAAACATGAAGTTCAATATGAACACCTTCAGATGTTCCAAGAACTGCATGAGGTGGAAGATGTCATGCACTGCATGCAGTCCTTGGAACATCTGAATGGTGGTAATATTGAACTTCATGTGTAATTAACAATAAATGTTGGCAAGTATTGTTCAGAAACTAGAAGTGTCCTGTCTCATTTGGAGATTACACATTCCTTAATCACACATTCTACACTTTTGCAGTGCCACAATCCCCTGTCGGTGACTTTTGGTACTAAATTTGTTTTCTTTCGAAATTAAAACCACATGTTCCACTGTGTATGACCACCAAAATTTGTTACATTTTGTCCATGCCGTTATAGGGCTCTGAACACTTCATGTTATTTTATGGCCACCCAGTATATAATTATAAACTTGCCAGATTCTTTCTGAATCAGTGATATATCTACTATTTATTACATTTAAGACCATTTTATATATATACATAGAGAGTCCTCAACTATGAGGAGTGTGGTTTCAATCCCTATAGTCATAAGTCAAAACAGTCATAAGTCAACGACTGCCTGTACATCAAATCATTTATATAATGAAATTGATTAAACATATGCACTTAAAAATAGCTAAATGAACTATTACATAATATGTAGTCACAGAGGGGATAATATATATGCAATACAAAACATATTTCGTTTTGATAAAATAAATTTATAGTTAAAATAACAATACTGATCAGGAAAGAAAAACTATTATAGAAACTGGTAGACTTCAAAAGTAGATCTAAAACATTTCTATAATAAAGTTTTTTCATTCATGATCACTGATGCTTATTTTATTTTAATTTCACATCATGAAGTAAAATATAAATTCATAGTTAAACAAATTAATAAAAGAAATGAATTTACAAGAAATGGAATAATTGATATTTATTGAAGATCTACTTTAGTTTCTACTCTAACTTCCAATTCTTAGACTTATTTATTTTTTCAAATCTTAAAAGTTTTTGATATTTTATTAAAAAATTAAAAATTATTTAATACTTACTGTTAACATGATCCCAATTTTCTTCTTCGGGAATTTTAAAACCAAAATATGATGGAACAGCAGTTCTTCCTTTAAAAAGAGTTTCTTTTGACATTTCTAAAGAAAATGAATAATAATGTATAAGAAATATTGAAAAAGTTAGAGATTAAATCAAAAATTAAATAAAAAATTAAAAAAATTTTAAATCAAAAAATTAAAAAAATAAGCTAGTTAACAAATTTCCTATAATATTCACTTAATAATGAATATAAATTATCTAAAATTATCTGTATATTCAATTAGGTTAAGATGAGGTGTATCAAAAATTATAAAATACCCCTATCCCAAACTTGCCTGATAAATGCAATTTATTGTTACTGGATCACAGGGTATTTATTGTATCTTGTATTACAATAACTTTGTCTTAATTATAAGCTTTCAAAATATATAAAATATATTCTAAAAAATTTATAAATATCACAAATTCATTTGGTACATTTACAGATTTTTTAATATTTATGAAATCAAAATTATAATCAAATTAAAAATTCAAAATTTGCAACAATATGTATTTCACTATACAGCAATACTTCTCTTGATTGCGCATGTAATATTATTAATAATATGCACCATTTTTGTTTCATTAATAACAAAATAGATTAGTTCATTATTAATAAAACAAAAATTCCCTACAGAACATCCAAAGTCATCTTGCAGACAAAAAAATTAACACGTGCAATTAAAATTACCCACCCCCGTTGCTACGACAACAGTTAATGGAATCATCCGATACTCGGAGAGTTCGAATGATTTGCCTGAACTGATGAATCACATTGCTTTGAAGTATTGGAAGGAAGCCGAACACCTTCCGCTTAGGTACAAAACTTTCTGAAACCGACTGTACTTAATGAAGTTAATAGAAAGTTTCCACATAGCTACAATTCATCTCCGAACAATAAAGTTCACTGTCTGCACTTGCGCAAGATTAAAAATTTTTAATTTACTTTATTTTTTTAGAATAAATACAAAATGTAAGTGTACTTGCTACTTAATACTTATATATGACTCAATAGCCACTATTTGACGAGCTAAGACATGCAGACAGCTGCTCCAGTGCTGCCAAATTTATCTTAACAATGTTTGTTAAGATAAATTCAATCTGATGCTACAGAGAGATGTACGAAAAACAGAAACAATTTATCTTAACAACGTTTGTTAAGATAAATTCAATTCAATGCTACAGAGAGATGTACAAAAAACTGACAAAAAAGAAACTTGTGAGGATGTCAATTTTGCATTATTATTTTTTTTTTTGATAAAAAAAGATCTTTTGAGTTAAAATTTTTTATTCATTTATTTACAATAAAAACTTTAAATTCATTCATCTTGTTTTATTAATCATTAATTTTTCATGAAATGCACCTTTTTAAGTATGTAGTGACTCATGGGCAACCAAAATAATCTTGCCGACTGGCCATTGCCAGACACTTCTCGTCTCTTGTTGAATTGGTCAGTCTTATGCAGAGCACTGCTTGTGTTCAGAATTGCGCCATGCGACCGAATGAAGAAAGCAAATGCATTTACTTGCCAAGCAAGCCCTTTTTATCTATTCATCTTTATGGACTTGAAAAAAAGTAGAAAATGGGTCCAAACTTTAAATTCATTCATCTTGTTTTATTAATCATTAATTTTTCATGAAATGCACCTTTTTAAGTATGTAGTGACTCATGGGCAACCAAAATAATCTTGCCGACTGGCCATTGTGAGACACTTCTCGTCTCTTGTTGAATTGGTCAGTCTTATGCAGAGCACTGCTTGTGTTCAGAATTGCGCCACGCGACCGAATGAAGAAAGCAAATGCATTTACTTGCCAAGCAAGCCCATTTTATCTATTCATCTTTATGGACTTAGAAAAGGGCAGAAAATGGGTCCATTGTTAAAAACTTTAATCTTGTTTTATTAATCATTAATTTTTCATGAAATGTGCCTTTTTAAGTAGATATAACTCGTGAGCAACCAAAAGGATCTTGCTGGCTGGCCACTGTCAGACACTTCTCGTCTCTCATTGAATTGTTCAGTTTTTCGAATGCAGGGCACTGCTCTGCATTCAGAATGGCACCGAATGACCGATTTGGAGAAAGCGAATGCGAGCCCTCTTTATCTATTTGTCTTTATGGGGGTGGACCCATTTTCTGCCCCTTTCTTTCTTATCTATTATAAATCTTTTATAAAGATTTTAATGTTAATGTGCAAAGAAATAATTATTAATGTAAGAATTTATGATTTAAAAAAACTTATGAGCAAACTGAAAATTTCATGGAACCAATTATAATTTTTTCCATAGATTACATACCTCAAACAGTTCAGTTTCAATTAGTCCAGTAAGAGAGAGGAACCATTAACCGAACTATGTGAGGTATTGCTGTATAAATAATAATTCTTTATTCTTATAATATTTGTTTTTATAATAGCATTAAATTAGAAATAATCTGCTTAATTTTATATAATGCTATAAACACTTTATAATACTGAGTCACACAATTCTTGTTAAAATATATTTTATCAATTCTTTTAGTAATTGTTATATTTATTTGCAAATTCAATATAATTAATGGAATAATTTAACAGCTCTACTAAATGAAAAAAAAAAAAAACAAATTTAAAAGCTGTTAAATTATTCCATTAATTATATTGAAGAAGAAAGTAATATTATAAACATTGCAAAATATTCTCCCTTATATAATTTTCTTCTCAAGATTTACAAAACAAATTAAAAATATATATATTCTGATCAGAAATAGATTAACACTAGCACTATTTAGTAGATATAAAATAGTTCAAAATTTATTTAACTTGTATAATATTTTTGGTACACCCATCTTCAGCACATTGCAAAGTATAGAACATTTTTGAAAAACAGAATTGAACATTACGAAATCAGTTTTAAAAACATATAAGGATACTGATAATAAATATAATTATGTTATATAAAATATTTTAAATATTAACATAATATAATAATTAAAAATTAAGTTAATAAAAATGTCTACATTTATTATTCTAAGTATATGTAAATTATGTATTACATATTCACATGGTTGAAAAATAATAAAAATTTAGAGTACAGTATAAAATAATAATTTATAATTTAAAGTAAAAATATATACTATTAAGATTCAGAATATGCTGCTCCATATTTAACCAAATATCAAAAAACGAGCGCAAAGAAAAGGATAATCAATAAATACAGACTTTAAATTTTTTTTTAACTAAAAAATGAATTTATTGTAGTGCTTTCGACCCTCTGGGTCCTCTACAGCAAATCATAAAAATAATATAAATGTTAAAACATAGTTTTAGAATACATTTTAAAAATGAACAAATTTGAACAAAAACATCGTAAAATATTAACTGTTAAAAATTCGTACGCAAACTGGAAGATCAATGCTCATTTACATCAACTGCTTAACCTTATTTTGATATACTAATTTAAAAAACAGCACTACACGCAGTATAGTTACAACTTTTCTTTATTAAAATAAAGAAAAGTTGTAACTATACTGTGTGTAGTGCTGTTTTTTAAATTTGTATATTCAAACTGGAAGATTTTTAAAATAAATTATATCTATTTATAAAATTAAATTCAAACAATAAATAATTTTTAATATGAAATAAATAACTTATAGGACCAATTGACGCATTAAGATGTTAGGACTAAATCAGTTCTTTTATTTTTTCCGTATTACGTCATTACACCAGGCCCATGCAGAACTTACTAAATTTGGTTCTACAGTGTTTATGGTATTATTTTCCGCATTTTTGTTCTTAAAAATTTTGCCCTTATTGGGTCTTGTGTCATCTTTAATAACTTTACATCACTCCATATGGCCTGGGCATCAAAGTTTAAAATCCTTTGTGCAAGCATAGGACTCTTTATCCACATTTGCTTTATGTTTTTTTATTCTTTTTTGTATTGATCTAGCAGTATACCCAATATATACTTCTTCCCTGCCCGTGCCATTGATTTTTATAGGAACTTGATATACTCCTGATGTTTTTAGTTGTCGTCGATGGTCCTTATGGTTTCTTAACACATTAAATAATATATTGTTTCTTCTGAAAGTTATCTTCTTTCTTGCTGTTTTTCAATTTTTCTTCTTCTAAATTTTAAAAATACCAGATTGACTTCACACAGATAAGGGATCCCATCAAGATCTAGAGTGCTTTCCTTACGTTCTTTTATTATCTTGCTTTTATTTTGGGTCTCATTCCATATTTTTATTATAGTACTTCATTTATATCCATAAATCTCTGCCTGATTAATAATCCAGTTTAACTCTTCATCAATATTTTCTCTAGTGCTACAATATGCTGTTATTCTTCTTAATAAGGTTTTAAATGCAACAATTTTTATGTGCCAGGGGTCTTTAAATGATTTTTTTTTATAAATAGCAGCATGAAGGTATTTTTTCTGTAGATCTTAGTTTAGTATTCATCCCTAATTATTTCTATTAAATCAAATAATTATAATTAAATATTATCAAATAATTTATTTCCATACTATTCTGTCTAATCTTTTTAAGCACTAATCCCAAAGTTTTATCATCAAATAGTTGTTATAAATCCTGTTGATTCTGAGAGCTCTTTTATAATCATCTACATATCTTTTATATAGTCTAAAAGTTGGTAATAATGCTGGTAGAATTTGCATCCATAAAGAATCAAAAATCTAAAACAAAAAATCATCTGAAGACCCCTGGCATATAAAAATGTTTAAAGCCTTATTAAGAAGAATAACAACATACTGTAGCACTAAAGAAAATATTGATGAAAAGTTACACTGGATTATTAACCAGGCAGAGATTCACAGATATAAATGAAGCACTATAATAAAAACTAACTAAAATACCCAGTGTTGCCAAGTTTATGTTTATAAATCACATAGTAAAAATAATTATTGAAAAATAATCATCAACACATAATATATTGTAAATATAATCATACACTAAACAATGTTCCAAATTCAATAACCTTTTTTCTCTTGTTATTGTTTGTTTATATTTCCTTTAAAAATTTAATGATTAAATTTTCAACATTCATTCATATATGAAAACATTTGTATTAATTATGTACAAATATCTTCCATTATACAACAATCAAACACGTGTTAAACACCCACTTTGCAACAAAAAGTGAAGCACATGCTTGGCCCTTAGTTGCATAATACAATGGTCTCATACTGGTGGCCCACAGGTCGCATTCGACCTTCAAAGCAATTCTGTATGGCCCGCAAAGATATTTTAGCTATTTGTATAAATACATATTACAGTCAGAAAATTATTACAATTTAACATTAATAAAATAACAATCTAAAATTTTAAAGCATACTGTACTCATCCTATCTGTACTATTAATAACTATTGTATCAGTAAAATATTTTCCTTTCACTATAATTTTGTTTAAAAATATATAGCTCATTGTTTCCTTTCAAACTGCACATTCGACCTGCTTGCAATTTGAATTTCAAGATCACTGGTATAGTATAAAAGGCCATGCACACATACAGAAAACCAGTACTTGTTTAACATATGCTTGGATCTTTGCTTAATTTACCCAAGAATTTAATTATTTTGCCCATGTTAAAAATGGGTGTGGTCCATTCAGGAAATGCTGGACACCAATTTTTAATGCAAATGTGTGGATGTTATTATAAATTTTACATAAAATTTATATTATTATAATGCTTGGTTGAAATACATAATTATGTCATGACAATGATCTGGCATAAGAACAGATTTGGCAATAAAATGAAAATTTTCTATATGTTACTTATATTATTTCTTTGTGTGTTATTTTAAGTATTATTTAGTTATTAGCTAAGAAGAATCATAAATTATGTCACACTTTAGGAGTAGAGTATAGATTTGAGAGAGTAAATGACATAGGGGGGAAGAGTTCTGTAAATTATGACTTCACTCTTAAAGTGGTTAATGCTTACATCTTTATGACTAAACAACATTTTAGTTATAAAATATTTATGTGTAATTGTTAGAGAAATAAAAACTAATGTAACACGTGCAAATACACTTGTTATAAAACAAGTCTGGCCAATCCAAATTGTTTCTGTGATCAGCTTGAAGAACAATGTTACAATAATCACGCATAGTGCAACGAAAAATTTCGAAAAGGGAAAGACTCAAATCATGCATAATGCGAAGAAAAATTTCGAAGGGGAAGAGACTCAAAATAAATTTCAAGTGATTCAACATGGCTTAATTTCATTTAAAATTGCAACAAATAAAAAATTTGTATAGATTACTGATTTTTGTGCAATTTTAAATATCACTTATTATTATTACATAATATTGGATAAATATATAGTAGTTTACATCATGATAAAGTTATATAATTTCTTTGTGTGTTAAAATATAAACAAATTTCATTTGGGATATATGTCAGGATCATAATTATGGATATACAATCAAATTTCTTTTAAAATAAAACATCCAATGAAAAGGTTATATAAAGATACTGATTGAATGCAAATTGATACTAAACAGTATCCTGTATCATAATCACTAATAATTGTTTTAGCTAAGTAATTCTATAAAAATGCGGGAAAGTTATTTGTTGCCCCTTACTTAACACCATCTATTGATATTTATTGTCATAAAATAAATAAAAATTGGGCCCTCTAGGGCCAAATAAAAAAAGGGGCAATGTATGGACATGCTTATATTGATACTGAACAAAATTCTATATCATATTCCTAAATATCTTTTGTAGATTTTAAATAAAAAGTATACCTAGATATCACATAATCCATATTTTATAAGTATATCTAGATATGGAATGAGATCCAGAAGAAAAGTAACATAACAATAAAGGAATATAAGGAAAGCACTATAGATCTTGATGGGATCCCTTATCTGTTTAAAATCAATCTGATATTTTTAAAATTTAGAAGAAAAATCGAAAAAACAGCAAGAAAGAAATTAACTTTCAGAAAAGAAACAATATATTATTTAATGTGTTAAGAAACGATAAAAATCATCGACAACAACTTAAAAAATTAGGAGTATATCAAGTCCCTATAAAAAACAATGGCACGGGCAGGGATAAAGTATATATTGGGTGTACTGCTAAATCAATACTAAAAAGAATAAAATAACATAAAACAGATGTGGATAAAAGACAATAGAGTACTGTGCTCGCACAAAGGATTTTAAATTTTGATGCCAAGCCATATGGAGCGTATAAAGTTGTTAAAGATGATACAAGACCCAATAAGGACAAAATTTTTAAGAAAATGTAGAAAATAATACCATAAACACTGTAAAACCAAATTTAGTAAGCTCCGCATGAACTGGTGTAATGACAATATGAAAAATGAAAAAACTGATTTAGTCCTAACGGCTTAATGCGTCAATTGGTCCTATAAGTTATTTATCTCATATAAAATTTTTTATTGTTTGAATTTTATTTTATAAATAGATATAATTTATTTTAAAAAATCTTCCGGTTTGAATATGAATTTTTAACAGTTAATATTTTACAATGTTTTTGTTCAAATTTATTCGTTTTTAAAATATATTCTAAAACTATGTTTTAACATTTATATTATTTTTATGATTTGCTGAAGAGGATCCAGAGGGTCAAAAGCACTACAATAAATTTATTTTTTAGTTAAAAAAGAAAAATCTAAAGTCTCTATTTATCGATTATTCTGCTCTTTGTGCTCATTTTTCGATATTTGGTAAAAATATATAATTTAAATTTTTAATTTTCTATATTAAGCATACAATTGTTTTTTGAAAGACACTATAAGTTATTTCTCACATACATCCATACTGCTGAAATGCTCTCTGATGGTCTATCATTTACCAGATTCTCTAGTTTTTCTCTCCATAACATTTCTATTGTTTCTGTTAAATATCTTCCTTTACTATTTTTGAGTATTTTAATTACCGTATAAACTCGTGTATAAGCCGAGGTTTTTTCTCAAAAAAAAAATTTCTGAAGTAGGGAGGTTGGCTTATACACAAATCAAAAAAATCAACTTTTTTTGGCTGGAGAAATTGAAGTAATAAGTAAAACTGTAACTTACTGAATGTCTCCTGAAGACCAGGAAGGAAATTTTTCAATAATTAATTTAATACATTATCAGGTAAAATTTTATCTTACTCTGAAGTGATCGAGCGCGTCGCACCACTGACTCCAACCTGCCTCTATATACCGTAATCAGATAGTTGATGCCGCGCTGCTGAGACGACTCAATGCGAAAATTTGGAAATCAATCAAGAATCTTACCTAGGGTTCATATTTGTCTGAAAAAATATATTTATTTTTCATTATTATTAATTAAGAATATTTTAATCGATTCGCTAATAATCGATAAACGCTTATATTTAACTCATTGATGATTTAATTTAAAAAGTATATTGAAAAATAAACTATAATAGATAAATACTTATTATATTTAAATCATCGATGATTTAATTAAAATAGATTAAAAAGTAACTAATGTTTAAAATAACGAAAAGATAATTATTATTTAAAATCTGTACTGAAAAATAACTTTAGTCTATCAAAAAAGTTCATCGTAAGCAAAATCAAAACTTCAAAATCGCACGCTTAACGTCTAGAAATCACTTTGCACACAAGCAAAATCAAAACTTCGAAATCGCACACTTAACATCTAGAAATCACATCAAAACTTCAAAATCGCACGATTAACATCTAGAAATCACGTTGCACACATCATCCTAATGGTGTATGACATCATCGTTAAGATGAGCTACTCATTTTAAAATATCAAAAGCACAGATAAGGACATATCATCTGTGATCAAAAATTTGAATAACTCAATTCAATTCAACTATAGGGAAAACGAAACTTCGAACGGTATCTTGGGAGTCATGTGACGTAGACATATTCTAATAAAATTTTTATTGTAATAACTTAATATGAAATTTTTTAGAAAACAAACTAGTTATTCAATAACAAAAATAAAAAGAAAATATTTTTATATAAATTATAAAAATTTATTACTACTCGCCAACTTGATATTTTCTGAAGCTATGTCATCCTAACAATAATATACAGTGGGTGATCGGTTAACGAACAGTTCAGATAATGAACACATTTTTGAAAGATTTTTATGTTCGGTTAACAAACACATGTTCGGATAACGAACATTTCACAGAACAAACTGTGGGATCCACGGACTCACCGAATGACAGATGGCTGCATGGTAAAGCTGTGGCTTACTATTCTGGAGGATCCGGGGTCCCACTCCTCCAATTTTTTAGGAGGGATGTGGGTCTGGCCCATTGAAACCCATCCTTCAATTGTCTGGTTCACCCCATAATGGGTGTTGGTCAGCCTGTGTGATGGAGGCTCTATAAGTGGCCGCCGCCAGATAAAAATATTCCATGAGAATATTTTGGCTTAACTAACCTAACGGAATGACAGGCTTAGGCCTTGCGCAATCGTAGACTTATGGGTAAGGATGGAAGAACAGTAGTTTTCCCGATTAAAATGATTTGATTTATTAAAGAAGTTAAGAGAGAGATTTTACAATTTTTTGTTGTTAGAATGACACTCATACCAGGTTAAGGTCAATAGGCTTGGAGATCTCTACCATGACAATACTATTAGTCACTTCCGAAAAATCCTGATTCCTTCAGGATTTTTTGGATATGAATAGGAAGGAGAGAAAAGCAATTGATATTGGGCAGATTCTTTATCGGAAAATAGACATAATAAATGAAAATGTAAGACTATATATGTATATATTATTGTTATTACATATAAATATAGTAAGAAATTATATAATTTTTTATTTGTTTTTTTGGGTCTCCGGAACGAATTAATCAAATTCCCATAAAATCCTATGGTAAATCGATGATCAGTTAACAAACAATTCGGATAACAAACATTTTCTTGGAATGGATTATGTTCGTTAACCAATCACCAATCCCCATTATCCGGTTGTACACCGACATCAGTCTCGCTTCGGAGTAAAATTTTACTTTACCTGTTGCAATCGAGCGCATCGCGCTGCCAAATTCAACCCACTGATCCAACCTGCATTGATATACTGTAAGTGCATCAGAAAGGCGACGCCACACTGCCTGATGCACTACAACACAGAAATTCTTGACAATAATTCAAGAATCTTATGTAGACGTCCTGCGTTGGATCACTTTAGCTGGATTATTGTCGAGAATTTCTGTGTCATGGTACATCAGACAGCGTGGCATCGCCTATCTGATGCACTTATATAAATGCAGGTTGAAGTCGGCGGCACGACGTGCTCGATTGCTTCAGGTAAAATAAAATTTTACTTTTTAAATTGATTTATTGTTATCTGTATTTATAAGTAAAATTTTACTTTTTAAATTGATATATTGCTGTCTGTATTATTATTAATTTATTTTATATGATATTTAAAGTTTTCAATAAAATTATTTATTTTGGCAAATGGCATTAATATATCGGTAACTAAAATCAAAGATCACATAATTTACTGTTTTCAAATTTTTATCGAATTTTAAGTGCTAAAGTCGGGGGGTAGGCTTATACACGGGTTACGCATTTTTACTGATTTTCAAATTCAGAAGTCAGGAGGTCGGCTTATACACAAGTATATACGGTATTTGTGGGTCTTGGCATAGGCAAATAACCTTGGGCAGGCTGGGTTCTCCATTTTCTGAACTTTCAAGAAGCCCAGTAAATCCAATCTCTTGCGGATTCTATTCCGTTCTCTTTCTGGGGCGGGTGTTGGATCCTTATCAAACTTTATGGATAAATAGCAAACTTTCAGTGAACATCAACTTCATTTCCAAACCAAAGAGAGGAATCCACACCATTTCCACATGTTTCTCTTTGGCTTGGAAATGGTGTTGATTATAGTTGGAAATATGCTGCAGTTGTCACGTCTGTTGATGACATCATGTGTTCCCATCCGCATTTTTTTTATTGTTGTATTTTTATTAATTTTACTTCCGAGTTTTAGTTTATTATGTTGTAATATTAGTATTATTATTAGTATTTTTATTATTATTATTTTGTAGCAGTGGAGTATGTAGTATTAATGTATTAGTGTTTATACGTAGTCTTAGACATCTCTTATGACATCATCTATTAGTAGTTTATTTTTGTAGGAGGTTTCTTCTCTCCTCCCTGTATATTCATTTCAGCTGAAGTTGACCTATTGATAAAGTCAAAAACGTTTCTGTTAATAAAATATTTTATCCTGTTTAGACCTTTTTTGTTTTGGGTGCATTGTCTTGCTAAATAGTATAGATATATAGTATAGATGAATTGAATGCTAAATATAATTAAATATATATTTATTTTATATAATATAAAAACATAAGTAATTTTTTTTATTTTCGTTTTCAGAATTACCAAACAGATAAGCAGGTATGTCCATTTAATGCTCGCCATTATATTTCAAAATCAGAGTTTCAAAAGCATTTGTCAACTTGTCCGGATAAAGAAGCAGTTGATAAAAAAGTTGCAGGTAATATATAACTTGTCTTTCTGCTTTTGTGGGATTATGATAAATAATAGGAAATGAAAATCAATTTGTTAAAGTTCCATACCAAATGTCAAAGCAACAATAAAACAGTAAGGGATATAGTTAAAAAATGATGAAAGAGAATTTCTGCGAAAAGAGCACCAATGATCTTTAATATATTATGAAATGAGAAAGATTAAAAAAGAAAAAATCCAAAGAGCAGGAGTCTACTAAATACCTATAGATAATCGAGACAAAAATAGAGAAGAAATATCTATAGGAGTAACAAAAAAATCCCTGAAAGAAAGGCTAAAAGTGCATGAAAGGGATATTATGCAGGGAAATTTGAGCACAGCACTTGCAAGAAAATTTTATGAAGATGATATATGCATTAACTGGGGATGAAGCTTAAATACCTAAGACGACGTATAAACACTAATACATTAATACTACATACTCCACTGCTACAAAATAATAATAATAAAAATACTAATAATAATACTAATATTACAACATAATAAACTAAAACTCGGAAGTAAAATTAATAAAAATACAACAATAAAAAAAATGCGGATGGGAACACATGATGTCATCAACAGACGTGACAACTGCAGCATATTTCCAACTATAATCAACACCATTTCCAAGCCAAAGAGAAACATGTGGAAATGGTGTGGATTCCTCTCTTTGGTTTGGAAATGAAGTTGATGTTCACTGAAAGTTTGCTATTTATCCATAAAGTTTGATAAGGATCCAACACCCGCCCCAGAAAGAGAACGGAATAGAATCCGCAAGAGATTGGATTTACTGGGCTTCTTGAAAGTTCAGAAAATGGAGAACCCAGCCTGCCCAAGGTTATTTGCCTATGCCAAGACCCACAAAGTCCTGGTCACCTTCAGACCCATAGTTGAAAAGTGTAGATTGCCCCTCTACCACCTTGAGAGAGCAATGGCAAGATGGATAAATAGGAAATTTTTAGGATACAGCTATGAAGTCAAATCTTCAATTAACTTTCTCCAGAGGCTTAGAGAGATAGATCTTGAAGGAAGTGAACCTTTACGACTTTTGATTTTGAAAAGCTATACCCATCATTAAACATCGCACCTGTATGCTTATGTCTCTATAGGTTCCTGTTAACCAATCTACAAACAGATTGAACATCCCCAGAATTGTGCAGAGATCTTGCAGACCTCCTTTGCAGGAACTCCTTCTACAGGTTTAAAGATAAATATTACAAACAAAAGGTGTACCCATAGGTAGCCCCCTCACAGGGGAATTTGCCGAACTGGTAATAAGGTAGAGGAAACCAAAATAGATAGTATAATAAAGGAGGCATTCCTTTATGTCAGATACATCGATGTATTTGTGATTTGGAAGAATACAGACCATTCAAAAGAACTCCTTAAGATCTTTACAGATGAGGCTTATGGGTTAAAACTGAACATGGAGCAGAACAAAAAGGAAACCATCCATTTTCTGGACATCCAAATTCACATTACAAATGCTACCATTCAAACCACAGTATATAGAAAATCGGAAAGCACACCAGTCATAATCCCAAGTTGGTCAAGCGACAAGTGGACCTACAAAAAAACAGCATTAAGGGCTTATTTGACTAGGGCTGTCATCCATTGTAGCAGTGATGCAATAAGACAAGAAGAACTACAAAAGATCATAGTGATAGCTAGAAAGCATGGGTATAGCAAGAATTTAGTGACAAAACTTTTATGAAGAAATTACGTAAAATAAAATGTCTGCATTAGAAGGACGACAGGAGATGAGCAGCCAAGGAGCTCCCCCGGAGCAACAAGCAACCATAGATTAAGAAGTGATTCCAGATGCAATGAGATCTTCAAAGACAGTTAAAAGAATACTCAAGATCATAAAGAAAAAGCCAGCTTATAAGAGAGGGCAGACAGTTTTCCAAGCTTTAAAGAACATCAAAAATAAATATAGCAGTACAGAACGTACAGGAGTCTATAGAGTACCGTTACAGAATTTTGATACAGGAACCATCGAAGCCTATATAGGAGCGACACAAAGGAACCTGAAAGACAGGTTAGAAGAGCATAAACACGACATTAAGCTTGGAAATTTAACCACAACACTTGCACTTGCTAAACGGGCCTTTGAAAATGACATCAGAATTAACTGGAACGAAGCCAAAATTATACATAATATTACGGATCCAGTGAAGCTAAGTACAGCAGAAAAATTAAACATCTATAGAAGAGGCCAGAATGAAGAAATAGTTAATGATAAAGAAAAAGAGACAATCCTATATGCATGGAAATATGCCTTAAGATGGTAACGTGTGATGTCAATGTAAACTTATAGGTAAAAAAACTGGACTTTAGAAAAAGAAAAAATATTTACCGGTAAGTTAAAAGTTTTTTTTTTTTGTTCCGTTTTATTTTATTTATTATTTTTATTTTATATTTCTACATTGTTTGTATTAATTAAAGTTAAAAGAGTTATTTTTTTAAATATTTGATTCAAAATAACAGTCCCAGGTGACATAGAATTTATATGTGAAGTACATTAGAAAAGAACTGTATTTAAATTTGAAGTATGTTCTATAATAGAATCTTAATGAACATGATTTGTACGTTCATAGAATGTCTTTTGTTCTAATTAATTTGTAAGTTAGAGTTGAAGATGGCTAAGTCTTAGCCGAAAACGTTACTCTAGTGTTAAATTATAGTTAATAAAGAATTAGTTTGGACTGCTAACAAGTGCTGTAGTTAACTCTCTGTTTAATTGAATACATTAAAAGTAGAAATGTGGAAACTGTTCAAAACTCAAACTAAGTCAAGGTTCAAAATAAAACTTGACTCAGTTCAGACTTCAAAATAAAACTTGATTCAGTTCAGACTTCAAAATAAAATTCAACTCAATTTGGACTTTAAAACTTGCCTCAGCTCCAAAATTTCAAACTGCACAATAATCTATGTAATCTGGCAATTCTATAATTTGGCACTTTATAATCCAATATTTTTCTGATCTAATACTTTATAAGCAATTCCAGAAAAAAACCAAAATTGCCTTCTTTCATAATGTGGCATTTATTTAGCATTTGGAGTCAATTAGCTTTTTATGTTTAATATTTATCACATGATATCATAATGATATCATGTGAATCTGTGTATTTGTGATATCATTGTGACAGATATTGATGATAGATGGCACTAAGTGTAAATAATGCAGTTAAGCAATACATTATTCCTACACTACTAACACTTATCATAATATAAACTAAACTTTTGATAAAAATTAAATTCTACCCTATAGGATTAAAGGATATGATGTCAAAGTGTCCTTAAAGCTAAATTGACACAATCAGAGCACACTTGGACCGAGTTCACTAGGACAATGCACGTGCATTCACTCAGACCTTTCCATCTGAGTCAAGTAAGCTCGGACAACAACCAAAATACTCAGACTGAGTGGAACCGATTGGAAGTTTAAGATGGTGGAAAGCAGTAAACAACGATCGTGTAGGGTAGTGTGAAGCTCTCATATTTTTGTCAAATGATGGAATTTTAGAATTAATGCATCTTAAAAGTTCATCAAACTGAATATTAATAAATTGTAAGTAGTTTTGAATGTATTTCACTTCAAATTATAGAAAGAGTACACTTGGAACGTGTAAACGAACTTAAAATTCAGTCTAAGTGTATTCAGACTGAATTTATCTCCGATTGAATGTACTCTGATCGTGTCAACCTAGCTTTAATGACAGAATATTACTATTGAATTTCATAAAAATCTGTCAATTAAGTCAAGTTATTAGTTGAGAAACACACAAATAGGCTACAGGATCCATATCATAAATCTCCATAGAAAAAATACCTAATAATTTGGTACATTAATTTGCTACTCTTTGAAAAATATTTTGTGGTTAAAGAACATTTCACAAATTGAACTTAACTTGAGGATAGAGAAAATGGTGGTGATAATAATGGTGGAAAAAAATAATAGAAATCAGCAACAATTCATTTTAACAGAGACTAAAAGTCTTACAATGTCTGGAAATAATAAAGGAATAAGGCTAGTTAAGTTTGAACTTCAACTGTTATGGTTGTTTGTTTTGACAAATAGTAAGCAGTTATTAGGTAGTGTTATGTATTATTCAGAGGTGAATGATTTTATACCATAATATAAAATCATTCATCTTAGAATAATACATAACACTACACAATAACTATGTTGTGTATGTTTGTGTTGATACAGTCAATTCTTGTTATTTGCAGTAGTTACATTCTGTGAATTTTTTGCAAATACTGAACCATTGTGCCTATGGGAAATATGCATATTTGGAGGAAGCCAATCATGGACGGCCTATGGCTGTCCATGATTGGCTTCCTCCAAATACGCACGCCGATATGTGAACAATACGAATGCGATCACTCCTATGTGTGTGCGTGTTTCGCGTGGAATCATAGACACGCGCGTCTCGTTCACTCGCTGTAGTGTTAGGTTCCTGTGCACTTTTCTTCCTAATATTTTCATCCTTGCTTTATGTGTATTTTTTTTATTTAAAGATATCTTATTTAACATGTATTACAAATAATTACAATATATGTACAGAACTATATACAGTATTATAATTATAGTAATCTTTAATTTTTTATAACACTATCTAAGTAGTAAATAAAATCTTATTTTTGATGGGTAGTTGTTTGATGTGGCAGCTGATACATGGTCTTTCTGAACTGCGTTGTAAAACTGCATTGCTTTTTGCCTCAGATCTTCTAAAATCTCAGCATAAGGAGCAAATGGGGAGGAAGTTATGTGCCTAAATTTGAGAATGCATTCAAGTATAGGTTTCACATTCTTCTGTGGGACCTGCAGACAATATGAACAGCCTTTTGGCCTACCTGCGTTAAGTGGAGTGAGCAAGGATAGTTAATGAGATTTTTCCAGCAGAACGACAAAAAGATTACATTTGATAGCAAATAACTTCCTTTATTAAAGAAAGAGAGAGAAACTACATTGGTAACAGTATTTTTGCTGCTCAGTGAGAATCACGAAAAAGCACAAAATCTCGGCGGAAATCAATTTTATGGTTACAAATAAATTTTTGCAAATAGTCAAATACACGAACACAGAATCAGTAAATAATGAAAATCAACTGTATTTAAATTCATTAAGTTTTTATCATTTTTAACAATAGTTATATGTTATTTTTCTGGTAACTATTTTTATTCTTAAGAGTATAGTTTTTCTTTATTTAATATAAATTAAATTTTTAACTATGGACATATTCTGATGATGTATTTATTATATTTTAGTTTAATAGCACATTCATGTTCTCTGTGTTGGGCAATTAAGAAAGATTTGTTTCTCTTAAGTACTTGTATGGTTTGGAGCAATTGTATTGGATTTTGTATACTTTTACTTTATTCTACTTATCAAAATCATAAGTGTTGAATTTACCTATGGAACACTTACCATTAAAATATTATACTGTTAGGGTTAACATAAAATCAGTCAAATGTATGAATTTATTAGTAAATTAAGTTTTATATAAAAATATAGACATAGACACAAATACTGGTGATATTTTCTTGTATTGTAAAAGAGTTATTTAGGTAAATTCAACTTTTATCATAAAAAAATATCATTAAAAGATAAAACTTAAGATTATTGTAAAGTTCAACTTGTACACAATTCAACTCAAAAATTTGTATTTGCATATCTCTAATTAAAAGTCAGCACTATTAATGAAAATGCAAAAAATTACCTCACGACATTTAATAATATGAGTAGGAAATCGACTTCTTTTTATTCGATGAGCTGCATTATATGGACAGCATTCAAAGCTATCGTCATCACCATCTTTTTTAAAAGTTGCCATCTGAAAATTTATTATTTTTAAATTTAATAATGTTTTAAATTCAGACTATTTCATATAATATCAAAAATTAATTTTTTAGGCTAAAAAGTGCGCACAAAATATGCAATTTCTTTTTCAATATAAAATCTTTTAAATATTTTATCAAATACATCAATGCCAAATTATAAATAAAAAGCAAATCACTGTGAAATTGTTTAGAATATTAAAAAAAAATTTTATTAAATTACTAAACAAGGTAATACTACTATATTTTAAAATAATTAAATAATTGTAATTATTGTAAAATTCATCTACTAAGTAATAGTTTTCCATGGCATTTTTTTCAATATATCAACATTGACAATAGCTCAGCTATGATCAGAGTTGATTATTATTATTATTTAGAAGACTTATGGTATATCAATAGCATGAGCTATATTGTGTTGTTAGATGATATACAATAGTAAATAAGTATAAAGCGATAATAATTATGCACAAAATCAATAAGAAAAATTCTTTAAAATATAACATTAAATAATGTTGTAGACAAAGAAAACATAAGTCCTTCAGTATGAAGGACTTATGTTTCCTTTGAAGAATGAAAAAGAATATTCTGATGTTGATGCTGTGATGCTGATTGTTTTATATTATTATAATCCTAAGGAGAAAAGATACAATCTGTATTTGTAAGTTACATAATGAAAAAATTATAACTATTTGGAAACATAATGAAAAATCTATATTAGGAAGTTAAGATAGATATTTAAAAAACAGAAGTTATATCTGAATAGAACTATGTTGATGAAGATTTATATAGTGATAAAAGATTTAAAAATTCCAAGGAATATAAATATCTTCCTAAACAAAGGACCTAATTATCTTATTAATGAAAAGTTATACTGGAGAGATAGATAACCACCCAAGCAAAAACATGAGCATGGATCAAATTGACTCAAGTCAGCAATTCTAGGAGGAAAGTATACTGAAGAAAAAAGACAATATATATCATTTTTATCCTTAACTTATTGAATGAGCCATGTTTAAGCAAGCTATTAGAAATGAGGGTGTGGTGAGAGGAGTAATTACCCACTGTAGCAATAATGAAATAGACTGGATTATAGAACAAGCCAGACAACAAGGATACAATAAAAAAAAAAGAATTGAAATTATGGAGGGAGAGAGAAAGAGAAAGGTAAGAATAGTAGGAAAAAGAAGAAATAAAAATATGAGCTATTTTGAACCAGTTTATAAATTAAAACAGTTCATAGAAAATACAATAAGAATCATCTTGGCCTATGAAAAGAGGAACATATTTTTCAACAGAGTTAAAAACAGTAAAGACAAAATAGAAATAAAAAAAAAGGTATATATAAAATAAAATGGAAAAATAAGACTTAAGGATAGATGAATACATAAGTAGTATAAACAGGAATTTGAAAATATGGATAAATGAGTACAAAAGAGACAGAAAAGGAAACGATAAGCATAGTCCTATCATAGAGAAGCAGAAATAATTAAACAAGTAGAAAATGTAAAGCAAGCTAGAATAGCAGAGATATTCACAATTTTTAAAGAGAAGATAAGAGGAAATAAGATAGTGAATGTGATGTCACTGAAAGAAATGAAGTCAGTGTAAAGATAATACATGAAGAAAGAAAGCAGATGAATATAGTAGGACTTAAGAAACATGTTATTAATTTTGTTAATAACAGAATGATCAAGTAATATTATGAACATTAGAAAATTATACTTACATGGGTAGTGCGAGTTCGAATAATGCGATATTCGATTAGTGCGACTTATAAAAATATACCGTTTTTCACTTAGCAAATATTCGATTAATGCGAGTTGTAAGCAAAGACCAGTCTTACTAACAAACGTCCGTCCCCTTTTATGATGGCAATTAACAAATTAATGTTAATTTTCGGTTAGTAAAACCGGACGAAAAAAAGAAGAGGTTAGTGATTTCGCTAGAGCAAAAAATGGATGTGATTGAATGACATGAAAGCGGCGCTCAACTTCCGCTTTCGATTTGGTGGTTGGTTTGATGATGGTATGAGATGCAATTCCTGGTAAGTTATTAATTTAGATGATGAACAATGATGTAAAATATGAAAATAAATATTTCTTA
>AYEL01070962.1:0-44050 GCA_000484575.1 Olivierus martensii | reverse complement strand
TTAAATATTATATTAAAAAAATGAAATATTATATATAATAGTGGAATTAGTGTTAGCATATCAAATATAATTATATAATTATTAATTTGATTTTTTTTATAATAATTAGATGATGTAAATTAATTTTATTGTATTTAATGATAAACTGGACAAAAAAAAATCAAGCTGTTTTCAAAAGCAGCACTCTTTTACAAAATTAATTTTGCTTTATTAATAAAATATGAATTTTTAGAATTCTTATTGACTCCATGGTACTAAAAAAAATTATAATCAAATTTATAATATTGTTTTGATTGTTTTATTTATAAATTATCAGCAGCCCAATATTATTACTAAATAATATTCATATGAATAAAATGTTGAACATAATTTTACAAATCATTTCAAATTTTTAAGTATTTATATTTTTTTAGAAAATAAAAGATAATCTATGCTGAGGAAAACAAAATCATTATCTTTTAAAAGATGTATGAATCAAAAAAATCTACAGAAGTCTATCTTTATTAGATTAGCATTTTAAAGAATTGCTTATTCCAATAAAATGAATTTTGTAGGTTTTAGTTGTACATCTTAATGGAGTTGTAGCCTAATATTAAGAGAAGATTAAAAAAATGACACTATATAAATGTGCATATAAATTTTAACAACTCATTCTCACAAGTATATTAAAAAATTCAGTAATGTATAATCCTTCAGCAAAAATAAATATGGTTATTTTAAGACTTGTACTGAGGATTTGAATTTGATTATATACATTTTTTTACTGACCAAAGACAGATAAAACTGAAATGATATAATGTTCCGATTATTGAGAAAAATTAATAATAATTAAGCGTGTGATATTTTCTTTAATAATAAAATAAACATTTAAAGGCAAAATTATATTTTGTAATTATATAACAAAAAAAAATCTTTAAGCAAAATGTTAAATCTTACATAGGTTTATGATTGTGCACTTCTTGCAATTTGCTCTTTTAAAATCATGATACTTTGTCGTTGTTCAGGAGGTAACAAAGCAATTTGTTGATCAGACAATTGCAAAACTTGCATGATAAGTGCAGCTTTCTCTTGATCGGGAGTTGATGATTGGGTGGGTGCAGTCATTCGTGGTCCTGTTTGTTGTGGTGGTGGTACACCAACAGTTGAAACTGCAGTAACAGGAATAGATCCTCTAACAGTATTTAAAGGTCTAGTAACCATTCCTATTCCTGGAATTCCTGATGCTAAAGGATGAGCAGGTCTTGGAATATCAAATCTAATTTGAGATGGAGCTATGCTTCTTGGAGTTTCAAATGCATTTCTCTGATCAAATGCTGCTGCTCTTGCTCCAAGTCGTGGATCAAAAGGTGCTCCTCCTCCGCTTCGATCTGTAGGAATATTTCTGAATCGTGGATCAAATGGAATGTGAGTTTCTGGAACATTTTGAACAGGAGGTAATGTTCGCAAATCCTGATCAGCTATCATCTGCCTCATATCACGATCTCCCAAAGGAAGTTGTCTCATATCACGATCTCCTAAATTTTGTCTCATATCTCTATCGCCCAAATTTCGAGCCAAACGTGGATCAAATGTTTCTGGAGGTCTACTTTCTGGAAAAGGTGGCATAGCAGTTGATCTTGGAACTTCGTTACGAATGCCCATTGGTGGTCTATCTCCAAGGAGAGATGTACGAACAACAGGAACAGGTGGTCTATTACTATTAATATTCATCTGAGGTTGCATTCCTCCTATACCTGGTAAGGAAGAAGGTGGATAAGATTGTGAATTGGCACCTGTAACTGGTATGGGTTGTTGTGTATTAAAAGAATTTGATTGACTTGTTAATAATAATTGTGGATTTGATGTTTCTGTTTGTGATACAGATGGCTGTGCTTCATCATTTGACTGAGGCAATACTGAATTAGGATTAATATTTTGCCGATAGAGAATACTTAGGGCAACTTGTGGATCAATAATTCTCATAATAACTTGAGCCTGCAACAATGCATAAGCTAACTGTGGATTCTGTAATAACATATTACGAGCTTCATTAGGATTATTCTGGATACACATTTTCATTTGTTTCATTAATTCAAACATCTGTTCTGGCGGCAAACTAGCCACAGCTTTGGAAATAGATTCTGGCGCTTCATTCGATTCCACTTCTGTTCCATATAAACTTTCGGTTGGAGGACCACTCAATGAAGCCTGGAGATTTTTCAGTTCCTCTTTGCTTTTTTCGCTGGTAGCATTATCGACTCTTAACGCTCGACCGTTGAATTCATAACCGTTCAAATTTCTCATGGCACTTAGAGCTGTTTCCTGATCTTTATATTCGCAAAAACCATATCCTTTTGGCTTGCCTGTTTCTCTGTCATAGACCAATCTAAAACTGACAACTGGACCAACTTCGCAGAAAACATCTTTCAGTTGTTCTTCTGTCGCTTCATATGGTATATTACCGACAAATACAGATCGTAGGGAACGTTCTGCAGCTGATATAGCGCCCTGAATTGCTGCCATTATTTTAAATTAAACAAAATTTTATTTTTATACTCACAACTCGTTTTCAAGTCTTCCCACAACTTCTACCAAATTAAACACTAATTTTCTAAAATTACGCCCATAAGTCGCCAAATCTGAAGCACTATTGCCAGATTAATGCATCTATAGAAAAAATTATATGTACGCTACTCATGAGGCTACTAGGGTTCAAGTCTGGACTTAAAGATGGCCAATCTAAAACATTAATGGAATTGTCTTGAAATCACTTTTTTGTGGATTTAGCATTATGGATTGGGGCGAGGTCTTGTTGAAATGTCCAATTTTGTCCTGCTATTTCCTGTGCAACTGGAATAAGATATTCAGCTAACAGTTGCTGATATTGTAGTGTATTCATACAACCATTAACAATGGCTAATTGGGACTGGCCATTGGCTCCAAATGCTCCCCAAGTCATTATTGATCCACCTCCTTGTATGCGTCTTTTGAACCATTGTCCTTCTCGACGTAGATCATGCCAATAGCATTTGAATCCATCTGGGCCATCCTTGTTCCATTTCTTTTCATCAGAAAAGATCACTGTATGCCATTTTTCTTTCCAGGAGACATGATTTATAGCCCAGTTCAATCTTGTTTCTAAATGGATGGGCTTCCAATTAGGTCTGCTTTTGACCTTTCACATATTCAATGTTTGGACTGTTCTTCAAATAGTGACAAACAGTTGATTTCGAGACTGAGAGACCAGAATTTGAAATAATTAATTTCAAATTCTAATAATAATTAATTGAATTTAATAAATTTAAATTTATAAACTAAATTATAGTGAGGCTATTATTTTGATACGGCTAGAACAAACATTTCAAATTATAAAACTCTGAACAATAGTAGTAAAAGAATAAAATAAATAAAAATAAATTAAAAATTAAAAAAATTAATTAAATCCATTAATTGAATTGCATTTGTCAATTTGGCGATTAATGATATGTTTATTTTTTGATGACAATACTGAAGGTCTACCAGGATGTTGAGCATGTCCATATGCATCTGGATTTTTAATGTAATTATTCACTACTTTAGGAGATCTATGAATAATTTTAGCAATATACCTATTAGACAGGCCACTCATTTTCATTCCATCAATTTTTCCTTTCTCATGATCAGATAATGCTTTTCCACGTCCCATGATAAGATCAAATATATTTCAGCTGATATAAATGTTGGCTAATAAGCTCCTGTTAGTTGAAACCTTATTTTGCATATTTTCAATGTGGTCTCATGCAAAACAAAAAAAAATTTAGCACATTTTTTTAGTGAGGCTAAATTTTTAAAACAGCTATAAAACATTTTTTTTGAAATAAATCATTTAATTTTTTAAATTTTATGCCCTAACTACTACATCTTTTTATTTTAATGAGTACAGGTAATTTGCATAGTTTCTTTATGACAACTTTTTTCTTATATTCATTTTTTTCAAATGTGTTGGGTGAGGCTATTATTTTGATACGGACTGTAAGTTACATATGGGCAACCCCCGACCCTCTACTTCTTTTCATCCGACCCTGATCCATTTCAGCAAAGTTGGTCAGATTCATAGTTGGAGAAAGTATGCTATGTTCTACTATAGTCTTTCAACTAAAGAAGAACTTTCAAAGCCAAATTCGATGATCAACGAATATTTCAGTTAGGGTTAATTATTGTCAATACGATGTAAAATGGATTGCAATAGAGAATTTATTACTATTTTCGATTTTGTTTGTTCGATTAAAAACATAGTAATCAGATTAAAATATTTTGATCTTTATAATTAATTTTAGCAACTTGTTTTAATTCATTTAATATTAGAGTCAAGGGCTAGACCAAATTATTTTATTTAATAATTTGGTCTGGCCCTTATCTAGTTAAGGGGCCAAATTATCATTTCTAATATTAGAGTCAAGGGCTAGACCAAATTATTTTATTTAATAATTTGGTCTGGCCCTTGACTTGGAGACAAAATGATAATTTGGCCCCCAAACTAGGAAAGGTTGCCCATGCCTGATATAAGTGTTTTTTTTGTAAAATACGCTGATTAATAGTTCTTGATGTACTGAGGAGGATACAGAAGTACTGAAAACATTTTACATGAATAAAATACATTGATTGTTTTAGTGAAAACAAACTATTGTTACTCAGTTAAGTGCTAATTTAATAAAATACTAAAATGTCCATTACTTATCAAAGCTCAAAACTGCTAAAAACATAATTTAACTAGAATTAGAACACACTATTAAGTATTTAAAGCAGTAGGATAAATTACACAAAATTTATTCAACCGGAGTACTTTCAGTTACAATATAAGCATTTTCAGCAGTTTCAAACATTTGGATTCTATTATTCTATAAAAGAACTATGAGTTCATGACAATTTATTTGTTTATGGGTTTAAAAAATAGAATTCTTTATATGTATATTAATACAATATTATACTTTCAGCATAATTTAGAAAAATACAAATAGTAATGTAAATTGACATTTTTCTTCTGTACACTGCCAAATAAACTTAAACAAAACCAAACAGCATTACGGCAGGAAAATTATTCATATATACAAATAAATTATATCCTGTTACTCCTGGAATTATTGTATTAATAGAATTAGTGATTAGAGAAAAGAAAGAAATGTCTTGCTAGAAATATCTCCAAGCAAATAAAATTGTATAAATATTAGGTAGATGATGTTCTAGTAATAACAAAAAGTAATAAATACATATTTGACCTAGAAAAGGAAATGTCAGATCCAGTGTTAGGGTTGCTTCTTATTAAACAAAAGTGATGAATTTGAAACACAGTATTCAGATATAAAAATAAAGATAGTTCAGAGTGAATACAATATTAGTGTTCACATAAAAGAGACATAACCTCTATTTATTAAAGCTGATGCTACAGAATCCTGATGTTACAAAATGGATGCCTTTCATGCTCTTTTAAGAAGGGTTAAAATGTACTGCTCCTCCCAAGCCAATATAAATGAAGAACTGGAATGGATAACTTCTCAAGCAATTAAACATAGTTACAACAATTATATTACGACTTCAGCAAAAAATTTGTAAAGATTGGTCTACATTGAATAAGAATAAAAAAGAAAAAGATATCAGAAAATTTGAACACTACACATAAATGACATCACTCTGTTTTAGAAGAAAAATAGAAGAAACTACTGAGTATAAGGTTACTTTTAGTAGAATAACACCCTCTTTAAAAAATCTGCAATGATAAACATAAATTAAATGCTTGGTTTCTACCAGGAATGAATGAAATTCCATTTTATGTTAAAGTTATGAATGAACAGCATACTTATATAGGGTATACAGCAAGATCCCTACATAAAAATTTATCAGAGCACAAATACAATATCGAAACTGGTGCTATAACAATGGCTCCAGCACAGGGGTGGCCAACCTTTTATAGTTCGTGTGTCAATTTTTTCATTTTTTACTTAACATGCACCATACAAACTTATACCCTTTTCAGCCCTTTTAAAATATAATATGGATATATTTAACACTTAGATTTATATGTATAGAAATATATATATAGATGAGTTATCTCTAATAGCGCACTACCTTGTGGTCACTAAGCCTAATCAAATTTTAACTTAAGCATATTGCAGTCTAAATAAGGTAATGTAAGCTATAATCAATAGAAAATTAGAGAAAGATTAAAAAATTTTTTAAATCTTTTAATATGAAATCTGAAGTTCAATAGTTAAACGAAATAATATATAGCACAGTTCTTGATATCCGCCATTAATTTAGTAACTGAGAAGTCTCACTGGGGTCACGTGCAGCAATCACGTGGTCATTATGATCCAATGAGACTGCTCACTTACCAAAAACATGATCATAATAATCCAATGATATCAGCCAGTTAACATGTCAGGTGGCCACTATAACCCAATGAGATAGCTCAAATAGCATTAATCTTCCATCTTGGATTTTATATCAAGTAATTAATACCAATTAAAATATATAAAATCAATTTCTAATAAACAATATCTGTCTTTAAACTTTCCTGCATAAATCCGTTAAAAAACAAAAGTTGTTTCATAAAAATCCATTTAGCCATTCTTGCATTATAAATGAACATGTGCACGCAAGCATTTCAGATTTATAATATATATAGGTCAATTACATAAGAAATTTTAATTTTTTCTGGGGTTCAGTGCGCCACTTCTAATCATACAATGTGCCACTTTTGGCGCAAGCACCACAGGTTGGCCACCCCTGCTCTAGCACAGAGAGCAGAAGTATATGAGCTAGATATATGATGGAATGATGCTAGATTATTAAGGACAGAAATTAATCCAAAAAGAGGTCTAGTTAAAGCCTCTGCAATCCTATGAGAAAAAGAAAAGTAACATCAAACTGATTAATAGATCCTTAGACCTGTCAGCAATCAGCAGTGCTTGGTAATAGTGCCTATATATATATATATAGTTATAAGTTTAATATGTTAGTTTGTTTGTTAATTTAACTTAACAATAAGATTTATTTATATTTTTAATGTTAAAACATGTAGTTAACTAAGTACATATGTACTTAAATTTTGATTTTGTTACTATAACAGCTGCTCTTTAGAATGCTTGATGGAATGTATTTGTTTAGTTTTTAATGTAGCTGATGAGGATTTTTAATAAAAATCAAAAGGACTTCTATAATTTTGAGTAGCAATATTTACTTGCATATATGATTAATTTTCCTGTCATAGTGCTGTTTGTGTTTTTAGTAATGTAAATAAAAATAAATAAATGATAAAAATTAAAAACATGAACTAAAAACAAAAATTCAATTGTAATTATATTACAGCTGTATGAAAGTCGATATTTTTTTAAGAATAGATCACCATGTTCCCGATGGTATTTGTTGTATCATTGCAAAAATTCAGGCACTAGGTGGATTAATTGGAAAATTATTATTAACTAGGTATTCTTTTTCTGATATCTCTATAATTTCTAGAGTTTCTATGATGGGTGGCTCATATGGGTCTCTTACTTTAGTAATGACTTTTTGCCTTTTCCCACTGAATCTTGAGATCTGCATCAGTTTCAGTTTTCTTTTTCTAACATAAATTTTGATACTTTTTGATTTTTTGATATTATATGGTAAAACTACTCTCCTTACTTATTCTATCGTGTTGTTTGGCTGCAAATCTTGTCTGGGTTATGTCTAGCAATTGTGCTCGAGATTCCTGTCTCGAGAAATCTCGAGATTTACAAGAAAATTTCATTCCCAATTCTCGAGAATTTATCATCATCATAATTTCGAGATTCCCGATTCTTGAGAAAAATTCTTATAAATCTCGAGAATCAAAAAAATTTCTGCGAATTTGAATCATAAAAGTTTCATAGCAATAAATTTATTATTTTGGCCTTCTTTTGGCTATGCGATATCTTTAAGGCAATAAACTAAGCAAATTAGTAGTATATCAGAGGATATGAGTGAATATCTAGTCCTCAATCATTCCTCAAAACTCCCAACTTCAACCAGTTATCACCGACTATAG
The DNA here is from genome assembly GCA_000484575.1 of Olivierus martensii. Lineage (NCBI taxonomy): Eukaryota > Metazoa > Arthropoda > Arachnida > Scorpiones > Buthidae > Olivierus > Olivierus martensii. The sequence goes on along the minus strand of AYEL01070962.1, from coordinate 36,030 downwards.
TGCTCTCTTAGAAAATCATGTAGCCAAAATAGGACAGCCCTAAACTTTTTCTAAGATTTGTATCTTTTGGTCTATATATTCAAATATAGTGATGTGTAAAAGTAAGCAGTCATATAGGTAAAAAGTTCATATATGTCTACATAAGATTAGGCACAAAAATTTCATTTCTGGAATTTTTGTATCTACAGGACCAGTTTAGCAGATAAACAAATACAGCTTTTCAATACACAAACAATTTTTATAAAATCTATCAGTAATTATAAAACAAATGCTATCTATTTTTTTAATATAAGTAAAATATCAAATAAAAAACAAATATTAAACAACCCAATATTATTTATTTTCATTTTACATGATTTTTTTCTGCATCATTTTAATTTTATCCTTATTAAAAACAGATATTATTTTAATTAAACATTTTTTAGAATCTCGAGATTTTTGAGAATTTTTGAAAGAGAATCTCGAATTTCGAGAAATAAATTAATTACTAATTCGGGAATTCTCAATTCTCGAGAAAGCAAAATGTTTGGGAAAACACAATCACTAGTTATGTCTGTCTGTTTATCTATTTCTCTCTTGATGGTATTTACAAAGCTTTTAGTATACCCATAGTATTTGGCCACTTCACATATCTTCTTCTCATTGTTTATCACTTCTTGTGGTTGCAATGTTATTTTCATTTCTTTAGCATTAAAGATAGACCAAAGAGTTTACAGATGCCATAGCTTACATCTCCAAACTCTTTGGTTATAATGTCCATCTTATTGTCCTTTATCCAAATTATTAGTATATTGTCTATGTATCTTAAATATAGATGCCAATCTAAAAAATAGGATGATAAGATAGACATTATAACCAAAGAGTTTATAGACACAAGCTATGATATAGTATTGAAAATAGACTAAAGAAGTGAAGATAATGTACACTATCTGGACCGAAACATGACAATGTTTAGGTCCTGATTGAATAAACGTATATTTTATCTTATTTCTCCAAGTGCTTATTAATACAGTATTCTAATTCTAGTAAAAATGACCATTACAAAAACTCATTCAGAAGCATAAATGGAAGGTGACCAATTTTACATGAAAAACTTTTAAATAAATTTACCATCATTCATGATACAAAGATTCTTGGGATGATGTCAAGATTATTGATAGTGATTACTACAATGTATCAGCTAACTTTATTGAGAAATGGCATATATAAAATAACTAGCAAGAGTGGTCAGCATTGCTTGAGAATTTCAGATATAAAACACAGTTATATCATCAAGATGTCAATACCCTTATTAATAATAAAAAACAATTTAATTTAGATGAATTTATAGATTATATTAGTGTGAATTAAAATGCCAAAATATCCTTGATGTTGGCCAACCTGTTTTAAGCTCCAAAAGTGCTTGACCCACAACAGAATTCCTCTAACAAAAATTAGAGGAATGTCATTCAACACACTGGGTGCAAATCCTATAGATTTTATGGCTAAATTTGCATTAAACCTTATAGAAATATAATTTCTCAATAAATTTATTATAGCTTTTATATAGTTGATCATGATTACATCTAGTTGTTCCAATGATGATTTATTATAGGGTGATGATGTGTGATATTACCCATTTCTATGTCATCACGATGCCACACATCTGTAGTTTTTATGACATCATCCACTGTTACATCACAATTATTATGTCTTATAACCCATTATAGCATTTAGAATCCATTGGCTCTTTGTATTCAATAACACTGACTTTACCAGCTGATTTAACCAGTGTATTATGTATCAATATCAGCAGCATAACAGTAACATGATGACACCTGATGATGTGTCACTGATGATGTTCATGCCAGAGTCACTATGACATCATTCTGAAGGATTTAAATGAGGGCATTTTTGTTGCTACCTCAAAATGCCCCACCCCTGGAGCTATCTCAACCAAGTTAGATTATGTTGCCCAAAGGGCTGTGAGAAGTCTCTAGGACAAATTTGGTCCCAAGGGTCAAACAGTGTGAAAGCCTTCAGGAATCACTCATACAAATATTAAACTGACATCATATGTGATGACATACATTATTGCAATATGATATCAACTGCCGTCACTTATTGTCATGTCACAGTGACATCACACACAATGATCATTTTGTGACATCTCAAATAAAATTTTGAAGTACTTATATGCAGTATTCTTCATAACAACCAAAAATGCCTGCTCCTGGAGTGTTTTGCAAAATTTCATATTTTCTGAACAATCTAGGAACAATACTACCTCCATGAAAAATTTCAAGTTCCTACCATGTCCAGAAATGCCCAAACAATCAATGAGGACACACAAATATAGATAGCTAGTCTGTTACCTCTGCTATTTGTTACTACAAACAGCAGAGGTAAAGAGCAATAAATACTCTATATTGACCCTTTTCTGGCCTTTCATGAATGATCTTGAAAAACTGTATGCCGGCAGTTTTCTGAGTTAAGCCTAATTCCTATCAAATATTATAAATTGTCATATCTTGCTTATTCATCATCGAAGAAATATACAAAACTTTGTTTATATTGTTTTTGGGTTACTTTCTAACAATGCAATTAATTTAATTTATTTATTTATCTAAAAGAAGTTTTTGTTTCATTTTTTATACACAAATTTAAATGGTTTTTTTGTGATTTTTTAGGAATCTACTCAAATTTTTATATATGTCTAATAGTCATATCTTTCCTGAATAAAACAAGCCACTTTTTATATATTTCCATCCATATTTTGGTAAAAAATAGTTTATTTAGTAAATTAGTATTGCATGCAAGTTTCCTTAGGAAAATTATTGTACCCACTTTTATAAAAAATGCTTAAATTTATATTAGATATCATTTTTAAGCAATTATTTACATTAATTTATAAGTTTACTTGATATTTAAGAGATTTTTGCTTTATTTTGCAATAATATTTGATTTTTTTTTAATAAAAAACTTCTCTATTAAAAACGATTATTTTTCTACAACGGCAGCTATAATAATAATTTTTTCATTTTTATTGGTTCAGAATATACTTTATCTACCAATAAGAGACAATACTGAGCTTAGTAGGTGGAACAGAAATTTGCTGGGAACAAATTGGAGAGTTTTAAGTGGGCATAGCTGGCTTATTTTAAAACTTAAAAAAAATAAATCGGGAAAAATTTTTTAAATTATTTTTATCAGTATTCAGTAGCAATAAGTATAATCTACAAGACACAGTAAGTAAATTTTGGAAAGCTTTTTTAGATTAGCTGAAAATAATTTTTAAAATAACGAATTATTCATTCCAACTTTGTGCTGCAAATCAATGGACTAATGCTGCCACTTCATGTTTGCTTGAAGTCCTGACTGCAGCAGTGAATGAGTTAAATAAGATTGCACAAAGCCAAATCTCTTTAGACCTAACTGTACTGCATAATCTAAAGAAATTTGGCTTTGTGAATAAATTATAGCTAGGAAAGTAAACAAAAGAGTAACAACATTGAGAGGGACTCACAATATTTAATGTGTTAAGAAATGAAAAAGATCCTTGGAAAGAGACTGAAGAGCAAGGAGTCTATGAAATATTAGTGATAAACAAAAAAACACAGCGAGATACATCATACATAGGGCTGACCAATCGAACCGTGGCCCAGAGGTTGGAGGAATACAAAAAGGACATAACAAAAAAAGGGAGAATGAATATGGCTTTAGCAATGGAAGCATACACAATAGACTTAAGAATGCAATGGCAAAATGCCAAAATAATAAGATCAGTTAGAAAGAAAATTCAAGCATGTATAGCAGAGACATTAGAAATACTGAAGAGATGAAAGATGAGAAACTATTAAATGACAGAACAGTTACTGAATTATCTACAGCATGGAAATATGCATTAGAAGCAATAAGAAGGAACAGCACAAGTAATGGTTAAGAGAACCTCAACTGGTTTGTAGATTTTTATTATATAAAAGGTTGTTGTAACTTTAATTAGGTTTACATTGCAGAAACTAATGCACATATATGAATCTTATGTAATCTTATAATATTGTTTTTGTGTAATCCAGTGTTGTTGTGTTGTAACTAGAAATTAACCTTATATATTTTATTTTTATTCTATGTTTATCTATTTATGTTATTTATTAATTCTCAAGTATGAGCTGTTTGCCTAGGAGAATTTAACCATAGCAACATTCTGTTGTGATTTTGTACATAAGTTGTTGGAGGTTCGAAATATGTTCAAATATCTAGCCTGAAAATGATATCGAGTACCGAAAAAGTTAGCTTTTTAGGTGTTGAATAAAATTTTATGATTATTTTCAACCGCGTAAATTGCTGTTTTTAAGTAATAGTATTATTAAAGAGTAAAAGTAGTTATTTGAAACATGTTTTCTTAAAATTTCTGAATTTTACATTGAAGATTTTTTCATAAAATTCTAGAAAGTGCTGGATTTTAGAAAGTATAGTAAACTTTCTAAAATCCATCTATTTTAGTAATAATAGTGTGAAATATACTGAAAATGCTAAGATCTATATATTTTCATAATAAAAATATTTCAATTTTCTGATAAATATAAAAATTTCAATGCTTAAATAGTAAAGAGAATTTATAGAAATGCTAGCTTTTCTAGAACTCTTCTAGAACTTAAAAGATACTTATGATAAATTAGTACTACATATATGGATAAATACTTGTATTTATGTTATATTACATATTGTATGTTAATTTATAAAACAGCAGCTGCATCAAATTTAACAACATTACATAGAAATCTAACAGCTTCTATCTATAGAACAATGAGGTGATATTAAAGATAGAGAACAAAGATATGTTTGAAGAGTTTAATATACCTAAAATAATGAATATTTTGACCAGAACTGTCTTTAATATCTTTCAAGTATTTCAGATATTAAATGCATACATGAAATACTTGAAAGATAATATTTAACAATTAGAAAGGAACTACGTGTAAAAAAAATAAATTTAGACGGTGAATTTTAAGTATATCTAGAGAGAAAGAATAAGTAAAACAATGAGATATATCTTTATATATGGATTAGAAAATTTTAATGAAAATTATTAGAATTGTTGCAATGGATGGAAAATAACATATGATGAATTACTTAAATGTGCTATCAAATTAAAATAATTTTACCATTTTACTTATTCAAATAATAAAATCAATTACCTGAACTGAAGACTGACAACTAGTACACTGCACATCTAATACTTTGCTACTTGTGCCTTTAATATGATGAATTGTAGGAGAAGAAGAATTTGAATAATCACCCTCATTACTAGATAAATATAAATAAAAAATTTTATTATTATAAAGTGAATAAATATTATAGCATTATCATATCAACAAATTAATTATAATATTTTTGATCTTAGTCATAAAATTTTTAAAAAATTAATATATTATCAGTATAAAGTTATATAAATTAATCTGAAGGAAAATATTTTCTGAAATTATTAAATTCTATATTTATATGAAAATGTAAAGAAAGTAAAATATGTGCTTATTATGCATATTTACTTTATATTAATATTGCGCAATATTTACTTTATGAAATTAAAAACTTTTGAATATAATTGAAGTTATCAGGCATACTCAAGACAGGACTTCTTATGGGATGATTCTGTTAGGGGTGCACAATAGACCTTTGGTGGTTGCAGTGCTAGGGCTGAAAAGCCCCCTTTCCTACATCTACATCAAATAGTATAATTGTGAGAAAGGTCAAATTGAAAACATGAATAATTAATTCTGTCTTCTCAAATTGAGGGCTGGGGGTTGCCTATATGTGCTCTAGCACATATAGGCAATCCCCAGCCCTCTACTTCTTTTGATCCAGCCCTGATCCATTTCAATGAAGTTGGTCGGATTCATGGTGGAAGAAAACATGGTGTGTTCTAATCATGGCTCTACTATTCGCGAATCAAAGTGACTATATAGGTGTGGTGACTTTTTCAATATAGTGGCTGAAAATAGTATAAGAGAGAGATGAAAGATCTACTGAAAGTAAATAATTGATGGTTCATCAACAAAGTTCAACTTTGTGATATATCTTATACTGATAAATTTTTAATTTTTTTTAAATAATAACTTATTCTTTATTCAATAAGAAAAAATACATAAATAATCATGCATACTTGTTAGTTTGAAAACAAGATTTGTATCAATTAATATTGTGAATAAAATTTGTTTTGGCTCAAATTAAGCAGAATGAATAGGATTAAAAATGGAAGTATTACTTATGTATTTATAATCATATTAATAGAAAATTTATATTTATTCTGATAATTTTATAATTTAACTTCCTATTAATTTTTAAATAAGAGATGTTAATGAAAAAAATTTGAGAAGACAGAATTAATTATTCATGTTTTCAATTTGACCTTTCCCACAATTATACTATTTGATGTAGATGTAGGAAAGGGGGCTTTTCAGCCCTAGCACTGCAACCACCAAAGGTCTATTGTGCACCCCTAACAGAATTATCCCATAAGAAGTCCTGTCTTAATCGCTAAATACAGTATCTGCTTCAATGGGACTTAGCAAGATCCTCTGGTGCAAGAAAATGCAACCCTACATGATCAAATCTCAGCCATGAAAGGTCCACACATTCACACAAAATGTGAAGAGGAGTTTCATCCTCATCATGACATCATCTACAAGTAGGGCTATCAACAATCCCAATTAAATGAAGATACCTGTAACAATTTGGGGTTTCCCCACCTCGTTAGCTGATTCATTTCCCCGATTTACCTCGCCACGTTGCTTCGGTTCAAGTCGTGCAGACATTTCTACCTCAAGCTCCGAATTACTCAAAAAATCAATTAGCTGCTGAAATACTTCCATTTTCAAATTTTCTTTATTTAAACTTAGATAGAAGTCTACAAAATCAAACTTGGTCCCTTCTTGGAACAAAATTCCACAGAAACTAAACACTAAATCCTTTTCAAAGAAAAAGGCCCACATACACAGCTTCGGACGAACTTACACAGACTTCAAGAGTACACCAGAAGAAGAGACCTCTAGGGAGTACGTTAGATATAGTTAAGGAACATAATATTTACATAAGAAACAAAAATAATAAAAGTTAAATGACCAATTATACATTTCTATTAAAATAAATTATGTAGTTAAATACAATTAATTATTATTATTAACTTATCCAATAGCATTACATATTCAAACATTATAAACATAAAGTAAAATATGACGGCAACAACTAGGCAACTCCTCCCAACATGGCGTCCACCATCAGGTAAGGCACTTCGACATTTTTCCTTTTTCAACTTTTTTTTTCCGTTCCTCACATACCTACTAAGATGACAATGCCTTGTAAGGAGCCATGTAACAATCCTAACTTCATTTTTATGCAGTGAGAGCAATTCTTTAGTTCTCTTCACAGAAGAGCCCGAAACGAGAGCTTTTACCTGCCAAAAACCAGGAGTAGACTTCCAATGGATGAGATGCTGGGTTATCAACCAGTCCCTAACAACTTGCCAAAATGCATCAGATCTGATGCCCAGGACAGGCTCAGGTCCAATAAAGGGACAAGAAGCTCCTTCCTTGGCAAGCCCATCAGCAAACTCATTGTCCTCAATCCCCTTGTGCCCTGGCATTATACTATTTAGTAATTTATTAATAAATTATAAATTATCAGATAACATTGTAGCTAACAAAGTTAGAAATATCCAAAATAGTGTACTTCCATTAATAAAGGTGCCTCTCAATAATTGATTTATTTGCATTATTAATTTAAATAATTGTAAATAAATGCAATTAATAAAAAATTTAAAGAGAAATTTATGCACTTATTCAACCTTTAATATCTACAAGGAAAAAAACATAACTTAATTGCATGGCTTTAAGAATTGATTAAAAGTGTACTTAAACTTTAAATATCTTTATTCTTACTTATGTTTATTATTAACTTATAAGTAGATAAAGAATTGTCATTTGTACAGCTAAAGATTTTATTAGTTTGGTAAAACCTGAAAGTGGAGAAAGGGCATTTTCTTTACTACTAAAATGGTAAATATAGATCAACAGTACAGAGTTACAACTAATAGCTAACCTTTATTCTTAGATTTATAACTAGATGTTATTTATTTGTGCAACATTTATTACTTGATAAAATGTAACCAGTCTCTAGAACAAATAAAAGTGTTCTTTGGTGCTTTCTTTCCAAACTTCAATATATGTAGCTATTCTTTTAATAATTTGATATTTTTTGGAAGTCCATGCAAAGAAATTGTCACTGATTGTTTGCACTTGCATTATGGTACACTGCAATAACAATTACTTACAAGGTTGTTCAATAAGTTCGCGGAGCGCCATCTATTAGTCAAAATTAGAACTAAAACTTCGACGCCATTTTCATATTTGTTCTTTCTTAGAAACACGTCAAAAGTTTCATTTCGATCTGTTAATTTATTCATTGTTTAACCGCCCTTTATATCTAACGTGTTGTGCCTTTTTTTCAATATGGATAAAATTGAGCAAAGTGCAGTTATTAAATTCTTTGTAAAGAAAGGTTTAAAGGCAATGGAAATTCAGAATGTGTTTTTGCTCCATCGTTAGAGAATGCGGCAGCCATTTTGCACATAGTTTTTTGAAACCCAAATTAACACTCAAAATATTGCTCACTGTGCCCAATGAAATGCCTAAAGCCTCTGCTAAATCTCTTTCAGTCAATCGACGGTCTTCCAATACCATATCCGGTATTTTTCCGATGATTTCCGGTGTTGATGCAGTTTTTGGACGTCCCTCTCGCAGATCGTCTTCAAGGCTGGTACGACCACTTTTGAACAAACTAGCCCACTTGCAAACCATTGTTTTTGAAGGAGCAGATTCACCCAACACATTCACCATTTCGGTATGAATTTCCATTGCCTTTAAACCTTTCTTTACAAAGAATTTAATAACTGCACTTTGCTCAATTTTATCCATATTGAAAAAAAGGCACAACACGTTAGATATAAAGGGCGGTTAAACAATGAATAAATTAACAGATCGAAATGAAACTTTTGACGTGTTTCTAAGAAAGAACAAATATGAAAATGGCGTCGAAGTTTTAGTTCTAATTTTGACTAATAGATGGCGCTCCGCGAACTTATTGAACAACCTTGTATCTTATTATTCTTCCTCATCTCCCAAAATCTATAGTAAAACTCACTTATAACCATGCTTATAACCAGTGGCATACCAAGAGGAGGGCAGTCTGCCCCAGGCACCAAGCTGAATGGGAGCCAAGAGCATGAAATATCATTGCTATTCACCAGATATTTGTATAAAAATTTTTGTACAATTTTCAATTCTTAAAAATTATTTAAGAAAATGTATGTTGAATGTTAAAATAGGTGTGTTTTTTGGAGGGGAGAGGGAGCCAAAAAAAATGCCACCCCAAGTATCAAAGATTCTGGGTATGCCACTGCTTATAACATACATATAACGATACCAACCAATCTACTATACTACTATCAGTAGTTTCGCAGAGAGAGACCAGTTGGCAGATCATTCGTTTTGACGCACAAATAATCTTTTCAACTAAAGAAGCTTTCAAGGCCAAATTCGATGATCGACAAGTCTTTTCAGTTAGGATTAACTATAGTCGATACAATATAAAATATGATCATAACAGAGAATTTATCATCATTTTCAATTTGATGTTCGATTTAAAAACATAGTAATCAGATTAAAATATTTTTATCTTTATAATTAATTTTAGCAACTTGTTTTAATTCAGTTTAATATTAGTTTATTTTATTTAATAATTTCATCTGGCCTTTGACTTGGAGACAGAATGATAATTTGGCCCCCAAACTAGGAAACGTTGCCCATGCCTGCTCTAGAGCAGGGATTCCCAACCTTTTTCTTGCATTGACCCCTTTTAAAAGAATGGTTTTCTTCATTGACCCTCCTTACATTTTTCTCTATAATATATAGCAGGGGTGGCTAACAGGTCGATCGCGATCGACCAGTCGATCTTCATAAGTTATCGGATGACTCTCTTACTGCATAGTTATTTAGCTTTATTGCTGAGTATGGCCCAAAACAGAATAAGCCGGTAGCAGCAGAGCATTTGGACAAAATTCTAAATTCGCTGACAATGCCCGGTAGCAGCAGAGCATTTAGACAAAATTCTAAATTCGCTGACAATGCCAACATGGCGCCTCTGAATTGACAGTTGTGAAAGTTGAAGTCAAATATTGTGTTTGAGATTTATGATTTAAAGTAAAAGGAAAAAACCGTAGCCACTGCCGGATATCTCGTTTTTGGACTTATGTCATTTTGGGATATGTGGTTTTGGCTCCTATCTCTACTCTCACCATCAAACGAAGAATTTCGAAGATAGATCGCAAACTCATTGTTAACATATTAAAGTCAATCTTAATTACAAACAAGTTGGCCACCCCTGATATATAGCATACAACATAATCATAATGCAAATAATCGCACATAAATAACAAGATAATAATTAGAGTAAGAATATGAACAAAAATTTTGAAAAAAAAAAATGGTTTATTAGATTTATGTTTTATTATTTTTTGTATTATCATCATTTTTAATTTTACAAATATAAACAAATTTTCAGAAAAAAATCACTTCGTTATAACCGAACATACGCTCTCAGGCATTTCAGATTTATAATATACTGTATATAGATGATAATAAATAAGGCTTATGGTAAGAGATATGTGTATAAACTATGTAGATAGTCAAACAGTATATGAAAGTTATGTAATTATGAAATAATATAGCAGGGCTCACATGTTGTTAAGCAAACTAGTAAGCTATGAGCCTGTTAAATATAGGTGAGATATGCAAGAAACATTTAAATAATTTGTTAAGGGCCTGTTGCACAACTTTCGGTTTAATCTGCAGAATAGTTATTTGTAGAATAACTCTAACCAGTTCAAAAATCTAAAGATTATGTTCAGTGTGTTGCATGAGGCAAAAGTTAGCTATCAGCCTGATAGTGTGAAAATAGTTACTGCACATGCTCTTTACCATAGCAACTCATTTGAACATGAAGGCATCAATTAAGTTATTTACTTTTTTTGAATATTTGCAGTTCAGCTTTTAGTTCATTATTTTTTAAAATATTAACCAAATACTGTATACATATGATTAAGCATATACTAGCATAATATCCAAATACTTTGCAAGTCTAATGTAGATCTGAAAATATAGGTCTGTATTTCTGGTTTATTATTTACTCTTGTAAATCAATATACAGGGTTAGCCTAAATGATTCATCAGGTTTCAAAGCACTGTTTATTTACAAGTATACAACATACAAAGATGGGTGATACATGAAAAGATAGATACACTCACCAAGTTTCTGGTATATTCTACAAATGTTCAATGTGTGCACCCTTGGTCATCCAGCACACATCCAAACGGTAATTCAGTTCCGTCCATATGTTCATTAGCATGTTTCCATCAATGTCTGTCACAGCAGAAGTGATGCGTTATTGCAGTTCTTACAGCGTTGTTGGCATTGGGGGTACATAAACTTTGTCCTTAACATAACCCCACAGGAAGAAATCACATGGCGTGAGATCGAGGACCTGGGGAGCCATGGCAACAGAGGAACATCACCCAGACCAGCATGCCCCATCCAACAATGTGGCACTTCTCTGTTGAGAAAGGTGCGGACAATTGTGCTCCAGTGAGGTGGAGCCCCATCCTGTTGAAAAATGAAAGTCGAGGAGTCAGCAGTCAGTTGTGGCAACAACCACAACTGCAACATATCCAGGTACACGGAACCTGTAACCATCTGCTCAATGAAGAAAAAGGGGCCATACTGTACACCTTTGTCTTGGATATGGCACGGAAGACATTCACTTTTGGCAAATCCCTTTCCACCTCCACACGAACATGCAGCAATTCAGTATCCCACACTCTCACATTGTGACGATTCACCTTTCCTGACAGATAGAAAGTTGCCTTGTCGCTGAATATCAATGTCCCCGCAAAGTCATCATCATCTTCCATGGTTTGCTCCATTCGGGTACAAAACTCCAATCGGCGGGCATAATCATCTGGAGTCAGATGTTGTAACAGTTGCAAACAGTGGGGTTTGAAATGCAAATACCACCACAAAACATTCCACACTGTTTTCTGCGGAATGCCCAGTTCACAGCTTGCACAAACAGTTGATTTTTGTGGGCTGCGCACAGAGCTCTGTCATATGTGCTCTATGATTTCCTGTGAGACATGCAGTTGCCCCACGCTTTTCCCTTTACACAGACAACCAGTATTACAAAACTGGCGAAATCAACGCAAAATGCTCTGTGACCAGGTGCAGCTTTTCCATATTTGCGTATGAATGCTCGTAACTGACAAACACTTCACATATTCTAACACACAAAAAACTTCTCCTGCATTGCTGCCATCTTATAGAGTGCCGTCATAGGACTGCCATCTAGCGTGTATGCAAGCCACGAGGCGGGCTTTTTAAACTTGGTGAGTGTATCTATTTTTTTTATGTATCACCCGTCTTTGTACGTTGTATACTTGTCAATAAACATTGCTTTGAAACCCGATGAATCATTTAGGCTAACCCTGTATGTGGTTATATTGCACACAAACATAGTGTATATATGATATGTTAATAACAATTTACTTTATAAATTTAAAATAAAATAATGGTCTTTTGATTTATAAAGTGCATATTTCACTTATCTTTGACGTTAACCATAAAGATAAGAATTTTTGATATTATCTTTGATATTATATATCTTTATATATTATATATCTTTGATATCTTTGATATTAACCATAAACCATAAGAAAGATATGGAGAAACAAAGTGTAAACATGATACCAGTTGAAAAGAAAGACACAAGATCGACCGCATCGTACATAGGTGTCACCACTAGGACCCTAGCACAAAGAATTAAAGAGCACAAAGTGGATTTAAAAAAAGGGAGATTAACAACAGCGTTGGCGACTGAGGCATATAGTAGTGACGTAATGATAAAGTGGGAAGAAACAAAAATTATTAGACTGCTAAAACGTAGTAAACAAGCCCTTACCACAGAAACCATAGAAATAAGATCTAGGCAAAACAAAGAATGTTTACTAAATGATAGGACGGCAATAGACCTCCCCCCATCTTGGAACTACGCGATCGACGTAATAGGAAACCGGAAGTAGCAACGTCTAGAGTTTGTGAGCGTCGGGTGTTTAAAAAATGGAAACATCGTGATACAGCTGATAGTTTTAGCATCATGGCAACCGTTTTTTATTTTTTATTTTTTAGTTATTTTTTATTTTTATTTTGTTTATTTTATTCCTGTTATAAAAATTCATTTTCTAATAGAACATTATAGAATAAAGAACGCAGTTTGATTTGAGATGTAGCCTGAACATGGTATAATAAATACCGAAAACGTTAGCTACTGAGCAAAACATAATAGACTCAACTGATGATAGTGCTTGAATATAAAAGTAAGTAGTATGAATACGAGTAGAAGCAGTAGTTTAAGAGATAAATATGAAAATGAGCAGAGCCAGCTCGGAAATAGAGGACTGCGTAACAAGTATAGAATAGTAAGCAAGAGAATGACGAAAGCGTTTGAAACCTGGAAGTTTTTAGAAGAATGCAAGATAAATGGGGTTTATCCCATGTCCATATTTAGAATCAAGTTGCTAATAAAATCCAAAGCAGTACTATCTAAGACGAAGCAAATATTAACCATAAAACTGGTGATTTCCTTTAATTAACCTATATTTTACATGAAAGTTATCATGGTGAAGGGTAAATGGATCTATCTTTTTCAGAAATATTTGTTCTGGATTGAGGTAAATATCCAAATAATCTAAATCAAGATTATTTTCAGCTTCTGATTCAGAACTGCTGTAGTCCACCATATTGTTTTGCTGGATAATCTATAGAATAAATTTTAACTTGCCTAAAATCGGTCAGTTAAATTAGGGATAATCTGTAGAATAAATTTTAACCCGCCCAAAATCGGCCGGTTAAATTAGTCGATAGTTTATCCTAGAGATTTGACATCGTGCAATGCAGCAAGCTAAATCTACAGATTAAAGCCTGTTTTAACCTGCAGAATAAGGCTTGTGCAATTGGCCCTAAGAAAAGTAAATGTAAATGTTAGCTTTAAGAAAGTTGAAAGCCAAGGCAATTGTTAAGATTATTGTATGGTTGTATCAAATAAAACGATACGTATATATTTTAACTAACATTTATTTTGATACCTGTTTGTAATATCTTTTTTCTTTTAGAACACAGGACAAAGAGAGGTAAGAGTATCGAGTATACAATCTTCGTAAAGCACAGTATCACCCTAGTGAAATCTAGTGCCATAACAAAAAATATTATATTTTCAACACTCCTCCTCAAATTTAACAATTTAAACAATTTTAAATTTCCTATTAAGTATTGCATAAAAAAAGCTTTAAATTATATCTATAACACTTTTAAGTATCCTTTTCCTTTTATCTTAACTATCTGGTTGAACTGAAAGTTCTCGCACTTTTTGGAACTTTCTAGAACGAACTTTTTTCTGAAACATTCTAGAATGTTCCATTGTAGTATATAAACAGGTCGGGGTACATGCTATATGAAAATATCAAATCCAGTCCTCACTCTACTTTACCATAACCAACCAATATCCGCTAACCAAAAAGCAAGTTTGCCTGCTCCTCCTTTATGACTATCGTTCCAATAAAAAAGCAGCCAATTCAATCACAAACATCAATGCTGCATTTGGCCCAGACACTATCGCCAGAAGAATTGCATACGATTGGTACAAATGCCTCAAAAGTGGAGATCAGGATCTCGAAGACTGACCCTCTCTGTCTTCTGGGATTCTAAAGGAATCATCATGTTCGAGTTGCTGCCGCAAAATACAACCATCAACGCAACTTTCTACTGCGAACAACTCAACCGTCTGCAACAGAAACTGGCGGACACCCGCCCAGAACATCAGAACACCATCCTGCTGCACGACAATGCACAGCTACATATGGCTAGGCAGACCCGCCAGAAGCTACTGGACTACTGGGATGTCTTGCCTCACTCGCCGTATAGCCCTGACATTGCATCTTCCGATTACCACCTGTTCGCCGTGCTTGACCATCACTTGGCTGACAAGGGGTTCAACAATGAAGCCAACTTGGAGGCCAGCCTGACCAACTTTTTCAAATCGCAGCTGCCAGAGTTTTATTGAGATGACATCTATTCCTTGCATAAGCGTTGGTAAGAAGTTGTCAACAATGGTGATTACATTGATGATTGAAGTCAATTCTGTACATAAAATTTTCTTGGCTAAATAAAATGCATCCAAAAATGCAAGAACTTTCTGTTCAAATCAGATTACATTGTTACACTCTATTATAAAAATTAACATTTATTTTGATTGATAACCCTCCTCCTATCTAATACATGAGTTGGTTTACAAAGTTTGAAAATTTCTCTTTACATAGACTTTTAGTCATTTAATCTGCTAAATTTTCATTTGAATTTTATATGTTCAATGTTAATGATGTTCTTTTCAATAAGGTCTTTTAAAAAATGTGCTCTAATATCAATATGTTTAGTCCTTTTTGAATTTTCATAACTTTTTGGCATAGTAACAGTTCCTATATTATCAACTAACAATATAGCATCACTGATAAAATTTAATGTTTGCTAAGCCCTTTAATATTCACTAGCTCAGGGGTCGGCAACGTGGTGCCTGCAAAGCAATTTTTAAGTGCCCGCCGTTCAAATATCTGAAATCTAAATTTTAGATATTTGAACAAAAAATACTCGTAGTTGTAATGAATAATTTTAGTAAAAATTCTTTACAATTGCACATTTTGATTTTATTTTTGCCATTTTAATAATTGTATAAATTGTACAATTAAATTTTTGACTAAAACGGAATCTTAGCACTATCTATATAACATTAGATGATTGGATGAATCAATTTTCGAGTACTAGACATCTGATGCTGCATATAGTGAACTATTTTCTGTCCCCACTATCCTCGCATACTCTATCCTGAGCCTGCTCTATCCAGCCACTGCATGCTATGGTGCCCACTGAAATTCCGATGATGCCCGCCAATCTCCCGCATTTCTGAAATATGCTCTCCTATTAAAAAAGGTTGCCGACTCCTGCACTAGCTCTTGTGATGTAGTAGCAGCAGCAATATACTCTGTCTCAGCAGTGGACAGAGCAACACATGACTGTTTCTTGGAAAACCAGGCTATGGGATTCACTCCATGTAGAATCATACCATCACTTATATTTCTGTCATTTTTGTCTCCAGCCCAATCTGCATCTGAAAATCCATATAAATTTGTATCTGTTGTCCTTCTAAATATGAACCCTTTATCAATTGTTTCTTTCAAATAACGAATCACTCATACATCATCAACTCTTACTAGCCTTCCACAGTTGTTCATTTGGCTTATCCAAATATCTACTAAGGTAAGATACAATAAACATCAAATCTGGCCTGTTAAGCATATTAGGCTTCCAATTAATTCACAATAAGGTACATCTAGTATTTCTTCATTATCCTTAATTTGTATATTGTAATTTAATTCCATAGGTGTTTTAATTCCTTTGCATTCACTCATATTGAATTTGTTTAATAACTTCTTTATCATGTTAGTCTGTTTTACAATTATGGTATTGTCATTTTTTTCCATTTCCATTCCTAAAAATCTTTTCATTTCCTCTAAGTCCTTTGTATTAAACTTCTTTTTAAATGTTTTTTTAAATCTTCTCCATTTCCAATAATTAAAATATCATTGACATAAATCAACATCCAACAGTCATTTTTGTAATACATACAATAATCATATTCATCATAAAAATCCATTTGCCTTTGCAAATTCATCTATTGTTTCATTCCAACATTTTGGAGATTCTGTTAATCCATATAATGTTTTTTTAAGTTTTAATACCATATTTGAATTATTTCTTTTTAATCCTTGTGGCACTTTAATGTAAACATCTGACTTTAATAATCCATTTAAAAAGACCATAGGTATATCGAGTTGAATAATCTTTAAATCTTCTTGTATAGTTTTAGATAAGAGCATCCTTACTGTAGAGTGTATCGCAACTGGTGCATAATTATTTTCAAAAAAGTTATCTTTTTTTTGTTGGAAACCTCTCACATTTAATCCTGCTTTCTTAGTGCTATCTTCTTTTTCTTTACAAATCCATTTAGTATCTATAGCTTTCTTTCCTTTAGGTATTTCTTTTTCTTCCCAGGTTTCTACTTTTTCAAGTGGTTGTAATTCTTTATTTATAGCTTCTTTCCAATCTTCATTATCTATTGCTTCTTCAAATGAATTTGGTATATTAGTGCTCGGATATATAACCATATTAGTCTCATATGCTTACTCTTCCAGTTCTAGTGCTTTTTTCTTTTTCTACTCTTTCACTATTAGTTTCTTCATTTATACACTCATTTTCATTTGCTTTATTACTGTATATTTATTATCTGTATTAATATCTTTTTCTTATAGGACATATCTTTCCAGCTTGTTTTCCTTGTTTTCTTCTTTCCTTTAAATTGGATATCACTTTCATTGAATCTTACATCTCTTGATATGATAATTGAATTGTCTTCTGGATTCCACAATCTATATCCTATAACCAACCATTCTTGTTTCTCTTGCTCTCTTGTCCATTTTGTCTTGTCTAGATATAATAGTAGCACTCTTGAGCCAAAAACTCTCAGTCTTGATAAATCATTTTGTCCATTTTTCATGTAACATGAAGTCTTGAAATTTATTGCCCACAAAGGAGACCTGTTCAATTGATATGCAGCACATCAAATTGCTTCACACCGCAAAGACTTGGGCAAATTTGTCTCTGCAAATAAAGTTCTTGTTTTATCACACAGAGTTCAATTTAAGCACTCAGCAATCCCGTTTTCTTGTGGTATGTAAGGTAAAGTATATTTTAAACTTATGCCTTTTTTAATACAAAAGTTTCTCACTTTTTTTGCTGTGTACTCTGCACCATTATCACATCTTATTCTCTTTACTCTATTTCCAGTTTCATTTTCTAATTTTATTATATAGTCAATAAGCTTCTCAGTTGCTTCTGATTTATGTACTAATGGATATACTATACAGAAGTGGGAATAATCATCAATTATGATCATAAAATATTTCTCACCATTGAGCCCACTTTCCTTTACGGGTCCTACAATATCAGTATGCAACATTTCTGCTACTTTCTTGGATCTTGGTCTTGTTGTCTGCTTAAAGGGTCTTCTGATAGCGTTGCGTTGCATACATGGGCTGCAGACTTTATTACTTATTGGTAAATGCATAATAATTCTAAAGATTTTCTATTTAAATACGCTAAGGGTTTGTGCCATAAATTTGAAAGATCATGATCAAATTGATTATCAGCTTTACTTATATTACATGTTTGATAAGATAAACTAGCATTTAATTTATATAGCCTTCCTTCACAAATATCAACAATGTATTGTTTTTCCCTTTTAATAACAACTTTATGATTATTAAATTGAACAGTAAATCCTCCCTCATTTATCTTTTTTACTGACAGTTAATTGTATGATACTTTTTCAACAATCAACTCTTCCATATTTATATTCAAATTTTTATATTTTACTTTTAAATTACCTTTTTTCTTACTGAGAATATATTGACCATTAGCAACAAATATT
This sequence comes from Olivierus martensii, assembly GCA_000484575.1. Lineage (NCBI taxonomy): Eukaryota > Metazoa > Arthropoda > Arachnida > Scorpiones > Buthidae > Olivierus > Olivierus martensii. The sequence goes on along the minus strand of AYEL01070962.1, from coordinate 17,351 downwards.
TTTATACTTTCATCTAACATTTTTATCTGTCATATATTTTTCGAATTGTTCACTATGTGTTGAATACATCCAGAGTCCACTATAAACATAATATCAAAATTGTTGCCAGTTACGTTCAATACATTTTCACAAGCAATAAAAACAATGTCTGGTTCACTTAATAATGAATAAGTTCCTTGTGATTGTGGTCTTTTTCCTCAAAATCCCTGTCCTTGGAATTTTCCTCTGTGACCAGGACTATAATAACCTCTTTGATTCCGTCCTCTCTGTTGACTTCTTTCACTTCCATATTTCTTATCAATTCTACACTCATAAGACTTGTGATCATTTTTTCCACATATGTAACATGATATAAAGGCATTAGCTTGTTCAAATCCATCAGTTTTTATTTTTGTTTCTGCATCCAGTAATCTTGATTTTACAAAATCAAAACTCAACTTTTTCTCTGTTGCTATTGTTTCAATAGACATAATCACATAGTCATATTCTTTGGGTAATGATGATAACAAATAACAAATTTTATCTTCCTCATCAATTTGTACTTCTGTAGCTTGTAGGTCACTAATTATTGAACAGAATTTTATTAAATATGATTGCAGAGATTTGTTACATTTTAATGATATTAATTTTCGTTTAAGATAAATCTATTGAAAACACTTTTTCTTTCAAATGTATTTTCAAGTAAGATTATCATTTCTTTAGCTTCATTTTTAATGATTTCAATGTATTTGTTGGACACACATTGCATTATTATCGACTTGGCCTTGGCGTTGTCTTTTTTAATTGTTTTCTCTCGTCCCTCATCTTCCAGTACATATACAACTTGTTTTTCTTCTAATATTAATTTTAGTCGAAATGTCCACGTGCTGAAATTCGTTTTGTCATTTAGACAAGATAGTAATTATACCACAGTGCCCATAGCCGCCATTTTATTTTTTTAATATTGTATCATGGATTGCAACCCAATATAAACACTTATTTGATCAACCACGCTCTGCTACCATGTTAAGATTATTGTATAGTTGCATCAAATAAAATGATACGTATATATTTTAACTAACATTTATTTTGATACCTGTTTGTAATATCTTCTTTCTTTTAGAACACAGGACAAAGAGAGGTAAGACATGGAGTATATAATCTTTGTAAAGCACGGTATCACCCTAGCACACTCTAGTGCCATAACAAAAAATATAATATTCTCAACAGAAATGGCTTTAAAACAATATAATGATGTTCCATAGTTCAATGCAAATTTTATTGTGAATTTTACATACCTGTAAACAACAGATGAGAGCCAAAATAAACAGAAAACATTCTTGTTTTATGCATATTTCTTGCTTCTGCTCTAGAAGTACTTGTTTTTGGTCCTGTAAGAATAGAACATTCTCATTTCCTCATAATAAACCCTTGCCTATACACCAGTAGAGGTTTTGAAACTCTGTATACCAGATCAGTCCATCCTTGATATTACACCCAAATCTATCCTTCCACCCCAGGAAAAACAACAGTAAAGGATCTGAAGAAGCTGAATCTGGGAATTACGATACTTAACTATCACAAGAATGTAACTGTGTATCTTGTCCCATTCAAAAGACTAGTGCTCTGTTTGTGGGTCCAAGAAACTGTTCTTTCACAATAATGGAGCTTATAACCTTACCAGGCACTAGACTCAACCTACAAATCAAAGAGGAAAATATCCAACAGCAGTGTTCTCCCTATGCCTTTTTAATTTGATGCCACATCTAGATGATTTTTCTGGCGACCTAGCTGATATATACAGATGTCCCAAAAGTCGATGATCAAACAAAGTGAAGTGATGGGAGAAGTCATTTTTAATCAAAATAACAATATATATGGTATTTCTTTGCATTCTTCAGTATAATTGTCTTTCCATATATATGGTTATCCAATTATTGATAGTTCAAAAATTATTTCAAAATTTTTATTTTTGCTTGAAATCGCCAACTGCATATTAAATTTATTTATTTATAAAAAATATGAATTTCAATACATCATATAAAATACAGCACGATGTCACTTTCGTAGGAATATTCCATATCTAAATTTCTATTCACATTTATAAGCTCATTACAAACAAAAATAGATTCAACTCTTAAAGATTTGAGTTTTTCCAATACTATAAGATAAGCCAGCCAACATTAGTGCTTTAAAATTCTAACACAGTCCTGCAAATTTAGTTTCCACATTCGCAGTCGGTCATAAAAATGCTACAAATCTATATAATTGAATAAATTTTCCAAAAAGATTAAGATGTTTACGAGTTGCAATTACCAAAACTTCTGTAATAACACTGTACTTACATTAAAATAATATTTTACAAAACTCAAATTTTCTTCTTAAATCTGAAAATCTTTAAACTCATGTCAAAAACCTTGCTATAACATAAACAATAGCTATAAATCACGCTGTAAACTAATTCTATTCAAATTGACCCTAACCTGATTCTATTTTCAGTGACAGTATTTCACATCTACTAGCTCTGTTCGATTTGACTACACAGTTACACTAGTGTAAGACAGTGTAGCACTGAGACATTCGATTTGGCCAGTGTAGCTACACTAACGCGTTCGATTTATCGGTGTAGTGTAAAATTTCTACACTATTCTACACTGACCGGAGACACGGTGTAGCAGTGTAGAAACTAACGAGAAATTGTTGATATAATCGCCATCTTGCTAATCTTGAGCTGCTACACTACTTTATTTATTTTGACTAGAAAACAATCCTACACCGATGCACCAACTATACACTAAAAAGCTACATAGTGTTGCCAGTGTAGTCAAATCGAACAGAGTTACTGTTTTTTTAACCATCGTGCTCAGAGGGCCGGATGGCCTAGTGGTAACGCTGTCAGCATGCTACGCAGCGTATAACGCTACAGCGTGCGGTATCTCCTGAAAAGTTTTTTCGGGATGCTGGGCCCGGCCCTTCCCCGAAAAAACTTTTCACCGTCTGGTCCCCTCTCCACGGGTGTGGGTGCAGCCCATGGTTGGAACTGGCCTGGAAAGGGATGTAAAAAATATGAAAAAAAACCATCGTGCTCAATACTAGCTATTGAAGCTAAAATCCTTTACTACAATATGCACTATTATATCACCTAAACCCCCCTTGGTGGGCTTAGGTGGTATAATAGTGCATATTGAGGTATTACACACTTTTTATTAGTTATTTGGATCTGGTCATCATATTTACTAACATAAATGGGATATCTCTGGCCACCAAAACAAAACCAATTGGCTATATCGTCGATTTTACGACATTGCTACTTTGGTTTACCACCTTTGAAGCCGCTTAGTGAAGCCGCTCCACCAGCGGAACGGCTTCACTCGTTGCTAGTATTCAGTTTATCGCATTTTCCCAACATTTTCATGATAAAATGTATATAATAATAAATAAATAAATATTCCAATATTTTGAAACAATTAAAACTATTCTATGTTAATTAATATTCAAAATTAAATTGCCATAAGAATTACTGTATATGATTTGTATAATTTTGAAAAATCAACCGACAGTAATCCATCTGTTTCTCTATTTTTTTAAAGAGGCATGCCAGCAATTTAGAGATTCCTGCTAATTATAAAAAGAAATAAATAAATTTTTATAATCACTTCAAACAAATTTATCATTTTACAAATCAGCGATCCGTTAGATGTATTTCGTTTTCCCTCTTCAATAATAGATCTGTAAAATAACAATTTTTTTTCAAAAAATTACTATTTATTAATCTTAAAAAATTTAAATTTTCTTTATATTCTTTAATTAAAATGTAACTTGGAATAGCATATGTTTCTCAAAACTAAGATGGATTGAATATCTATCTCATCATTGATCCACAGATTACGTTGATCTATTCATTAGAATAGGCCAGTTGATCACGTGGTAAAGCATTAGCTTGTGAGAAAAAAAAATGTTACCGCGGGTCATAGAGTGCCGACTACTGATTTATTGGATCCCATAGTCATAGATGGAAGTCATTATTTTGAGAATCCACTTTGTGAAGGCAACATTGACACAATAGTATAACCGAAATCAGTTTTATTTTTAATTTATTGATCATTGAGATAGCGACAATTTTTAATTTTCACAACGAAGACAGGAATGATCAATGATATATATATATAAATATTAATATACAAATATTATATATTTGTACTTTGATAATTTCTATATTTTAGGAAGCTAAAAAACTGTAATAATTTATAGCTTTTCTCGAAAAATTATACAAAAATGAACAATGATTTTGATATTAATGATTATTTGCATCTATAGTAATTTTTACGTCGATAAATAACAAATAGCACGGAAATAAAAAAAAAATAATTTTTCCTCCGTGTTCAGACTTGCACCGGGGGCGACTGCTGACGTTGCTCTTGTAAAATCTATGATGATGGAAGCAAATGATAGAAGTATTGGCCCACTATATAAGCACAGTTAAAGAAAGAAAACATTTTACATAGATATATTTTTTAAATAAATTTCGTTCCAATTCACATTTTTGATAATATAACAATAGCTATAGTCTACTAAAGTGATAATAGCAGATAGAAGTCATTCGCACGTTAACAGTCAATCTTATCTGCCTAGAAATGCTCGCAGACTCGCACCATTCTTTATATCGAATTATTTCAAATGCGATGACAATGTAAGATCAAGAAAGTAAACGACCCAGACTGAATTTCATGGAAATATCGCGATACATAAGTTAAAACTTTTATGGCGAGTTTATCTTTTTTACACACAAAATAATATCGAAGTCAATCTCAGTGCTGGAGTTTATAATAAATCTCGTCATTTCGATATATACGTAATCATCCAAACTTACTCGTATTATCCAACTGCTGTACTGTTAGTTAATTCTTGACGCAAAATTCAGGACCTAATTGCAAGATTCCGCATAAATTCGAACATTTCAAGGTGATACAAAATTTTATACACCATTTTATAAGATTAGAAAACTCTTTTGTGTCCCTTGTAAAGAAACAATCTTTACGAATAATTTTGGAGACTGCAAAAAGTATAGAATAAAAGTTTTAAATAATAATGTATTCTAAATGATATTGTAAATATATTTTAATTAAAATAATTTATTAATCAGTTTTATGCAAATAATGAAAGATTTATTCAAATAATAAGCCTAATATTAACGATTCATGTTATTCGTGATAAAAAACATATTTTAAAAATTTTGTAAAGAGAACCCGTGTCACCTTCATTTGCAGTGATCATATTACTGGGATGACTTATAAAACATAGTCTTTTATAATGACCAGTTTACATCATCGAAGAATCGAACATTGGTTGGGGTGGGCAACCTGTGGTAGAGCCCAATTTTGTCCTTCCGTTCAGTATTCATCGTTTAACAATTATTGAGAAGTAGCATTAAAACAGAACATTGATAATTATTAAATTTCTTATTCTTTACAGTAATTTAATTTTTCTAGTACATTTTGCATTTTTTCCACATAATAATGTCATACAGTCTAGAATTTAAAGATCTTGTCGATTTCAATATTATATATCGAGAATCTTGTTTCTTTAATTTATGGAAGTCATTCGATCTAACATCTTAATCCGTGGAACCAATCGGGACAGTAACAGTTGCGTACAATTACAATCAAACCTCTTTAAGCCGCCCCTCTATAAACCGCCACTCTCGTTATTTGCCTGATGAAAGTCAATAACAAATCTCCTCCTATATGTTATATGTTAAAACATGAAATTCCCTCTATAAACCGCCACCTCAATAATCGTCAACCGCCACTCATTTCTGGAGGCAAAACCATTTCATTAGTAGACAAAACAAAACATGAAATTCCCTCTATAAACCGCCACCTCACTAATCACCAATCGTTAAAACATGAAATTCCCTCTATAAACCGCCAGCTCACTAATCGCCAACCGCCACTTACAATAACAAATCTCCTCCTATATGTTAAAACATGAAATTCCCTCTACAAACCGCCACCTCACTAATCGCCAACCGCCACTCTTCTGGAGGCAAAAACCATTTCATTAGTAGACAAATCAGTTGTTTAAACCGCCAAAACAATACAATGGCAAGGACCGTTAGGTTTAGTATATAATTCGTAGTATTAACAGTCGTCCTAATCCGCGACTTTGCAAGCTTACCTTCTTGTGAATCCAAGTTCAAATCCGGGTCCTATCGGTCCTACCCACTGTCCTCCAGATTATTTTCAGGAGAGATCCGATCTCTGCCTATTGAACTCCATCTTTCTCTTGACAACCCACCTCTTCAGGAATATAGACAGCAGGGCCGGACTTGTGATTTTGGAGTCCTTCGGGTAAGCTATTTTGAGACCCAACTTATAAAGGAAGAAAGAAAATTATGGGCAAAGAAATTATAATTATATGAATATACTCTTCACAAGATTCGGGATATCTTGTGACAGACTTATTTTATTTTTTATTTATTTTTTTTATTAATGCATATTTTACGCCCCCTTTCCAATCAGGGAGATTACTAAGGGAGCGGGGACAGTTCCATATACTGGCTGCACCCACACCCGTGGAGGAGGGCCGGATGGTGAAGGACGAGTTCGCGTCCTGGATTTTTTCGGGGGCCCAGTACCCAGAAAAAATCCGGGACGCGAACCCGGGTCCTCCTGCGTGGCACGCCAACGCGTTACCACTCGGCCATCCGGCCGCTGACTTATTTTATTTAAAAATTTGAAATGAATAAGGTAATTGCATCGATTAGCATATCGATAAATAAGGATCAAAATAGACACGCTTATAAAAATACTAATTATAATAAGAAAGAAAATATAAGAATAAAGCGATATAATGTGTTATTTTAAAGATTTTAAGTTTAAGTGAAATTTGGAATTTTTTAATTCACATTATCGAATGATTAGTAAAGAATTAAAAACTTGATTTTAGCAAGTAATTTATTAAAACAAAATGGAAAGAATTAGGTTTCTACCATCGGATACGAACATGGGAAATTTCTCGGAAAATATACAAAGTAGTTATAATTAAAATTTCCCTATTCAGATTTCTCTGTATCTCTAATTAATAAGCGAAATGGCATAAAAATGTTTGCATACATTATCCAAAAAATGAGGAGGATAACTCTGGAATGTTTGAAAAAAAATTTAATTCCAAAATTTACTGATAGGAGAAAATATGATGCTGACACAGATATATATATCTGTGGATGCTGACGTTGTGCAAAGGAAATACATGGAAAAAAACACAAAAAAGTAGAATGTGAAGTAACATCATTTGTTGACAAAAAAAATATACAATATTTATAGGGATCAGGTTGCCATAAATATTCATATATGACTCAGCTCTGTCTATTCATAGACGGATTATAGCACAGATTACTAATACAGATGGGACACTTCCTATACTTTCAATGGTAACTTTTCAAAATGATGTAGCCATATAAAGAACCAATCATATTACTTCTTTAGAACGTAACATAGATGGTGCTACTAACAGTTAAACGTCATCAACGCCAGGATATGACATCACAAAAATGGCTTTACTTCCTATATACAGTAATCGTTATTGTGAATACTACTTTCTTGATTTATTTCCGATTTTAAGAAGTTAAATGTATTTTTAAAAACAAAACGTTGATTTTTAATCGTGTTTTAGACTTTATACATTCGAAATATTTATAATACAAATTTGATAACAATTTCTTTCCGAATTGTTAAACATTAATGAAACCTGTGTGTTTATATAAATATATTCTATTTTCAAGCTTCAGAAAACAACGTATATTATATTAATATAATTTTATTGAAAATTTATATTTGTACAAACTGAAGTTATATATCAAAAATATATTAATGATATTAAATAATAATAATGAAAACATTTCAAAATAACTAATATACAGTACATTTACTAAGCCTAAGCGGATGAGTTCTCTCACTCAATAGAAAATACGTTGTATAATAATATAAATTCCAATCTTCTTCTTCTTCCTGTTAATATGGAGGATATGACCCATAAATTCCAATCTATACTAAATACCTTTTATAAATAACTAACGTTAACTTCGATCCACGAGCTACGATCAAACGTCTTAAGAAAACAAGATGGCTACTAGAAACGAAAGCTGCTTATGGGAAACAGATTACTACGTAATATTATTATTCAATATAGTTCTATATTTTAAAATAATAAAATATCCTTTATTATTTAAATGACTTTGGAAATATTAATACTGGTCAATGTCTTGAAAAATTATAAAATTTTTACATTCAAGAAAAAATACACAATCAACTAACTGAGAGGCGCTGTGGTACTGAAATTTCCTTGTTTTTAGCTAAGTGTCCCATCTGTATTAGTAATCTGTGGATTATAGGCCTATACCAGCGGCCGGATGGCCGAGTGCTAACGTTTTCGGCGTGCTACGCAGGAAGACCCAGATTCGCGTCTCGGGTCTGGTAACTCCTGAAAAGATTTTTCGAGGTGCTGGACCCGGCCCCGTGATCCTCGTCCTTCACCAGTTGGTCTTGCTCTACGAGTATAGGTGCAGCCTGTGGTTGGAACTGGCCCCGCCTCTTAGTAATCTCACTGATTGGAAAGGGGCGTAAAAATGCAAAAAAAAAAAATCACCAATTGTACAAATTATAATACTACATAGTACTCAGTATTTGAGTTCAGATCAATTCAATGATGTTTATCTGATGATAATAATGTACTCTCAAATGATGCAGAATTAGAAACTATTATGTCTCAGATTGATTCACAATATATGTCAGAAATTTCAGAAAATATTGTAATTTATCTTGCAGGATATGTAATTAAGAAATTAATGAGAAATCTTACATGCGATAAATGTTGTAATATTCTTGTAAAATTACCATTTGAAAGTGATCACACACATACATCCATCAGAAATTTTTATTGTGTAAATAGCGTAGGCCTTACGCTTGTATCAGATGGAGTAATTGAAATGATAAAATATGTAGAAAAGTCATTTATATTCCCTATAGTTCAGCATGGGATGGTGAAAAATTCAATTTCTAAAATAATTGCAAGATTTATAATACATTTTTCTCAACAAGAAAATTACAGAAAGAACAGTGGAGTTTCTGTCATGCAATAACGACAGGAATAAGTTTTGAATATCTGTATGAAACTCAATTAATTAATAAGGAAAATAATTGAATTATATATTGAGATCAGATTACATTCATATGCAAAACATTTAATTTTGCAGATGCAGCATCTGTGAGACAGAAATTGAATAAGGCAATTCTTTTTAGTAACGTATAGAGAAAGTTTTATTAAAGTTTAAATTTCATACAATTAATGTCAAATAACATTTTATCCTTATTAAGTTTAAAATAATGTTAATTTAGTTTCACCCTCGATGGCCTTTAAATCTATTTTTCTCCTTTCACAAAGCATTAAACGATTAAGAAAGTACAAATATTGGAATATTTTGCACACTTTATTCGAAATTATCGAAAATGTGTATTTATAAAAAATTATAACAATAAAATTGTTTAATGCTCCATTTTGGGGTACTACACCCTTTTTATTAACTGTTAGGATTTGTTCCACACACTAAAATAAATGGGCTACGTCTGGCCACTAAAGCAAAGTGAAGTTATTATAGCGTTGAATATACGTTTGAGAAAGTACCTCATCTCTAACATGGTGGTGCCCACCAATAACGGCTTCATTTTTTTAACATTAAGAAGGCTATTTAGTTGGATTGACTGCTCGATCGCTTATTCAATGCTAGAAATATAAGGACATCAACTGGTAGGTTGGCTATTTTCACAAACATACATTTAATTATATAGTTAATTGACTTTGTTTTGATGGCCAGTCATATCCTATCAAGATAAAGTCAATAACTATAGAATTGAATGCATATTTGCGAAAATAGGCAACTTAAATATCGCCAGCCTACCAGTTGATTTTTTAACGTCCTCGCTTTTCTAACATTGAGCACGCATTCCGATGGTTTTACCCACGGTAAAACAAAATAGGAAAAATAAAATAAAATAAAAGAACTGTAATATTAATATGCAAATATTTTTCCTTTTTTAAAAATTAACACATATAATTAACTATTTTAAACTAAAATATAAAAAATTTTAAATATTAAAATTGCATCAATTGAGAGAGAAATATATTAATCGTTTATATAATTTAGTTAAGAGATGGCACTGCATGGACATTGGGGACCAGAAAATGGCGGAGAATGAACTATCCCAAGCCCAGACTGAAAAACTATTACAATTTCAGGTAAATGGAAATATATTAATTTCTGGTTATTCTTGTTTTCTGGAATAATATACTATTAAAGTTACACTATCTCCAATTGTGAAAATATTATGATGATGATGATATATTTATTTACGCACGTATAAAATGTATTGAGTAATTTGTTCGAATTCTGTTGTTTATGTTCGAATTTCTATCATAAAATGGAAATTTTTTGTATTTGATAAATTTAAACAAGCAAGTCAATTGAATATTTCAAACGAGTGTCTTAATATTTAAAAGCTTGATTCGAGACATTTTTATAGTTAAACCAGTTTAAAATATACGAATGAAATGTTTTGATTCTATATACACTATGTGTATTATACTGAATGAATTCATTGTTTATACATATACACTATAAATTAAATATCTAAAATGTTTCTTTTATCAGTCATTCATTTTTGTTTTTGTTTATTTGCGATATGAAAATTTTTAATTTGCAATGCATATTACTATTTTTATTTACATTTAAAGTTATTATGCTGTTTTATTATTAATATGCTATTTTGTTTTTCATTTTTAGAGTTAAGTATTTGAAGGAAAATTCCTGTTCTTGAATATTTTCCAATTTTTGTTGCATGTATAATAATCTGAAACAGAATACTATAAAAGCAAAATCATTATTTCCACCATGTTTTAGAAATAAGGAAATTAAATTAACAAATTTTGCCAAAAAATTCTTATGTAAAAATAATATAATAATCGAAATTTAATTCGTAAGTTTAGTAGCATTCAGTTTGTCTGTCATTTGAAATTAAGAATTTGTGTGTGTTTTTGTTTGTTCATTTTGATTTATTTAACAGTTTAAATTGCTTAAATATTTGATTGGTGAAAATATATTCAGTGCATTTGTTTCAATATATGAGTACCATTTGGAAAGTAATTTCCAGTTGGTTATAAAAATTACAAGAAGTATGGCAAAAATATTTATTATATACAAAAAACATTTACATATCTAAATTACTTTTGATATATTCATCTGAATTTATACATTTGTCATATTGAGGAGCAAACTTTTCAATTCCTGCATCAAAGAAATCAGTTGCCTATGAGTTCAGCCATGTCTGTAATCCTGTTTTCAACTCCTTGTCATCCTTGAATCTCTGTATATTCAACTAATTTTCATATATCAGAAAATTGGTAATGACTGCTGAATATACTGCTGCACATGCATAATTTTCCACTTACTTCACTGCTAAAAATTAACAGAAGTGACTTTCCAAACCATTCTTGTACTGACCATTAGGTTATATTATTATTATTATTTTTTTAATTTTTGAAATATCTGTACTGCTATATAAAAAAAGCTTAACAATCATAAAAATTAATATTTTCATTTTAGTTTGTTTCAGAATAATGATATTGGATTAAGAAAATGGCAAATTGAATTTCTTTTATAGCTGATTTGTTGGCTTCATTCTAATTTTATGATTAGAATGAAGCCATTTAATATTAGTGAGCACAAAACATAGCAATAACATTAGGAAACATCAAAATCTGAGAGGTGACTATTATTATTTCATATATTTGCTATTAAATATGCATTTTGGGCAGAGTTCTCATTACCTTTGGATATATGCAAATTATAAAATTTACAATAAATGTAAATTTCATAACCTTGTACATAATATAAAAATAAGTTGAACAAGTAATGAATGGCAAAAGAAAGATAGCACTGTATAAGGAAAACACACAAATGTTGACAAAAAACAAGTTTTTATTAACTTAAGCTCTTTCAACTGTAGACACAGTCCTCTTCAGCAGTTTTGACAGCACAATACAAAAATATATCTTAAGAGTTCCAGAAAATAGAATACAGTTGAGTCTCTGTAGTCCAGCCCTTTGCCAAACTGACACTTCCAGTAGTCCAACACTCTGCGAACAGTTGTGCTGCCCATGTGAAATTTTCATGTCACAACTTGTCCATGTGTGTGAGAGAGAAAATTATATAAAACAAATTGTCAGTCGCTATTTGTTAATTGCACAGGCATTATAATCAGATTATTTTTTAAGTTCAGTACACTGTTTACTGTAAAATAGTGTTTTTACTGTATCAGTGTTTGTTATTTATCTTTACATAATGTCACAAATTGGAAAAAATGAAAACCAAAAACATAAGACATTGACTGTGGTCGAAAAGGCAGAAATAATTAAGAAACTTGTCTTAGGAGAAAAGTTTAGTGTTTTGGCTTTGTTTCATGGTACTAGATGAGTCACCATTTATGATATTAAAAAATTCAGGATAAAATTAAGGGTTTCGCGAAAACATAAGACATTGACTGTGGTCGAAAAGGCAGAAATAATTAAGAAACTTGTCTTAGGAGAAAAGTTTAGTGTTTTGGCTTTGTTTCATGGTACTAGATGAGTCACCATTTATGATATTAAAAAATTCGGGATAAAATTAAGGGTTTTGTGAAAGATTTGAATAGCAAGAGCAGTGACAGGAAAATCTTAATAAACTGAGCATATTCATTTGTGTAATTCCATTTTTTTATTTGAACATCCAATTATCCGACAAATCTCTGAAATCCGACAAGCCCTGAAACTGTGTGTGTCGGATTATGGAGACTCTACTGTATATGTTTCACTTATTCAAAATTCAAAATTTATAAAACTCAAAACAATAGAATTACCATATGCTATTTTGCATTAAACAAAATACAAATAGAAATAATATTAAAGATAAAAAAAATGTGATACTTTATGTAACATTTAGAAAAATAAAGATATAATAGTGTAAAAACTAAAATTTAAAAAATTTTTATGTTGCTGTGTTGTTAAAACTGCTGAAGATGATTGTGCCTACAGTTGAAAGTACATCAATTAATAAAAAATTGCTTTTGCTAACATTTGTGTGTTTTCAGCCCATAGAATGCTGTTTTTCTGCTGTTTATTGATCTTTGAAGGGCAATACAGAGAAAATTGTATTAATTTTAATGATATAAATGATTGTTGTCGAAAGTGTAGTGATAGTGGAGTAATGTATTATGAGTACTGTACTCTATATTCTCTATATTCTATAGGCACTGAGAACGTTGCGAAAAATATAAAAGTAAAATTAATTTTTAAACATAATTCTACTTTTTTTAATGTATTATGTAATCGTAAAAATGTTGCTACAAAGAAGAACAAAAATTGATAAAAATCTGTTGTATACATATCTTCAATACAGACTTGTAACATGAATATATTGGCATTACTTTAAGGAATTTAATTGATAGATTTAATAGAATAATTAAGATTTAGATTTAATAGAATAATTCAAGATTGTTAAGATATAATATTGAATAATTGGCAACTTCAAACAGCTTTTACTAAGAGATTTTAGGAAAGCAATGCCACTATAATATGGAAGAAACTGACATCATCAAAGCTTATGCATATCTTAAAAAAGTAGAGTAATGGAATTTATTATAATAGCTGATCATAAAAGATACAAAAATATATATTTTAAATGATATTTTTAATTAATTTTTAAGGCACCAAGATTTAATTAATGCAAAACTAAATTAAAAAGTTGTAATTTAAGGCAGCTTGTTGCATTGCAAGTCATAATTTGAGCAAAGGTTGAATATTAAAATTTTTTATTAAATAAAACATCTTTAGAAATATCTAAACTGCTTCATGAAGCAAATAGAGACTTAAGTGATGTAAAAATTGTGATTGATATAAGCATTTTCAGAGATGGCAGAAAATCAGATTGACCACTGTCCTGTGTTACAGAAACTAATATTTTAAAGTTAACTAATATTTAGGTGAATTTAATAGGTATTATAAACTGATGATGATGAAAATTTTAAATATTTAACTTGTAAGTATACACTATTGAAAGAGTTAAAAATGAGAAATTTTTATTCCAAAGCAGTTAACAATTAAACATAGTTTGAGTTGCCATTTAAATCATTATCAGTATTTAAAATAAACTATAACTTTTTTTAATAAACAACTGTGATTAGAAACAAAACCTAGTATTTTCTTTATGATCCCTCTCAGTAAATGATGATTATCAGAATGGAGTTCAAAAAATTTATTAGAGGAAAAAGATTTTAATCAGCCTTTCAAAATAAAAGATTTGAGAGACTATTTTTTCCCTCTAAAAAGACATTGTTTTTTCTGAATTTATTCCAGAATGATTTATATCTTATTAAAAAAAAACCTTTAAAAGATATACAGAAATTCCTCCAGTTATGAACATTTGTACTTATGAATGTAAAATTTCATTTTCAAATTTCATGAAATTTCAAAAAATTCTTCAATAATTTTAAACAGTATGATAGCAGACTGGATTAACAACCAATATTATATAAAATTAGACGGTTAATGTATGACAATATTTCAAGATATCAGCAATTACACCAAAAGAAAAAAAACCTTTTATTTTATAATCAGTACTTTTTATTCAAATCTGTGAAATAAGAAATTTTTTATTGATTCTATTTATGAACATATTACAAAACACAGTTTATAAAGTTATTTCAGTATTTTTTGATACCAAATAACAGCAGTATCTGAATGACAAACAAAACTTTTATACAAAATATACAAATTATATTTGTAAGTTAGGGAGTGTGTATATGTATATATTTTATTAAAAACCTTAGAAATTCAATTCATTAGAATAGAGAGATCAGGATTTTTGAAATAGTGATATAGTTAATATTTTTGGGTCTCTGAAAGAATTTTATCAATGAGATTCATTGGTAATTCTTTCAGAGAGTTTCCATATTTTAATAACAACAAATGTTTACAGTGTTACATCATATTTTATACTTATAAAATAGATTCCAGAATCCATTCAATCATTTGTTGAAAGTAATTTATCAGAGATAAATAGCAAGTAAATTTCAGCCTTTCTAAATGCATTTAAAATACTACAAAACTCTTTTATAGAACAAGTACTCTTTTATTAGAATAAGTAGAATTACTCATAAATATTGTTCATTTTATCTGAGAAAATAAAACATGCATATGTATATAAAGGATTTTTCATATGCATTTTCTGTATTAATGCTGTATTTACTTCGCTTTATTTTCTCCCTTTATTCTGTTTTTGATACATTGCTGTATGCAAAAGTAATGTTATATGCATCTTTAATAAGATATTATTTATAAAAGTGCCTTATTAGCTAAATAAAAAAATCAATAAAAAGCAGAAATTTCCATATATATATGCACTCTGAGTTATGAACATAATTCGTATATAAGTTTTATTCATAATTTGGGATATTCAAAACTTACTACATTGCTACTATTTGGCATTTAAAAGTACTGAAATAACTTTATACACTTGTGTTTTATATTTCACAATTGGACAAATTAGAAGTTTCTTATTTCACAAATTTGAACAAAAAGTTCCAATTGGACCATTTATTTTGAAAGTGGTGTGAGTCCATTTTTTTAAAACAACGAGATATTACATAAATAAAAAGTTTACACTAAATTAATGTAATATTTCATGTTTTTAAAAAATTGGACTTACTCCACTTTCAAAATAAATGGTCCAATTATAAATGAGAGATTTTTGATGTAATTGTTGCCATCTTAAAATACTGCTACAATATGGTAACTAACTATGTAATTTCACATAATATTGATTGCTAGAGCATTTTGATATTCATATTGTTTAAAATTATTGAGTTTTTGAAATTCACAAAATTGAAAAAATGAAATTTCACATTCGTAACTAGAATTGTAGTTCATGAGTTGAGAAATGCATGTACTTGAATTCTAAAATAAAAGTTAGCTTATATAAAAACATTTTTTATCAGAAATCTGCCATCTTGTTGATTTTAAAATCTTCAACTGGTAATCTGTGCAAATTTGGTGCATCTCTGTTTTATTTTCTTGTTTATTTTCTGTTTTTTGATGCAATTGGACACCTTTCCAAAAAATGTTTGCATATACCAATCATAATAATTAGAATAAACAATCAAGCATTCAAAAAGAACAGATTTAAATTAAAATCATACAAGAAAATTTACTAAATTACTTTTTTTGAAATTAAAATATGAATATTAAACATTTATTTTTAGGATCTTACTGGGATTGATGATATGGAAAGATGTAAAGATATTCTTCAAACACACAATTGGGATATTGAGGTAATTTTGACAAACTGTTAGATATAATTAATATTAAAATTTAATTTAATGAACAATTTTTTTTCAGTTTAATGTTATCTATTATGTTAATCTTTTTTAAAAACAAGATATTTTAAAAATATTTTATCTAATTTGAATCGTTAAATAAAAAATATTGTGTGGTTTGTCTTATTTCAATACTTAGGCTATTGATATATAATTTGAAAAAATGTCATATAATAACTGCTAAAAATAAAAATTATGAAAAAATTAAATTATATATACTCTAATCAATACTAAACAGGGGATTAATCATTAGAAATTACGTAAACCAACTAGCCAAACCTTCCCCTGGCGGACAAAGTCTATATTAAATTTTCAACAATTATTTTTTGAATTAAAGCTATGGTGCCACCGTCTGTTGAGTTTATAATTAATTAAATAAATTTAGAATTTAGAACTAAAGTGGCACCATCTAGTAATTAATGATTATACTAAAATTTTTAAATTAATTTTCCCAAAATAAAATTTTGCCACTGCACCAGACTTGAACCGGGATCTTTGGGATAGCGCCTTAATGCCTTAACTGATTAGACCATGGTGACCTATGGCAGAATTCCATTTCGGGAAGCTTATATTATACTACAGTGACTTACTTATTGGACGAGGCCGAAACTAGCGCTCCCAGGTGGGCTATCTATGTAGCCACGGGCCCTCTTGGCAAACCTGGGCAGACTTGGCTCAAGTCAGATAATACATACTAATCAATACTAAACAGGGGATTAACCATTAATTACTAGATGGCACCACTTTAGTTCTAAATTCTAAATTTATTTAATTATTAACTGAACAGATGGTGGCACCATAGATTTAATTCAAAAAAGAATCGTTGAAAATTTAATATAGACTTTTGTCTGCCAGGGGAAGTTTGGCTGAGTTGATTTACGTAAATTATAAATATATATATATATATATATA
>AYEL01070960.1:0-81207 GCA_000484575.1 Olivierus martensii | reverse complement strand
TTTTATCCATTTCGATACTTTTTAAAAGAGAAAATTCTGTACTATACTGTATGTATACAATAGCAAAGCTAAATAATAGTACAGTAATGTTAAACAATTAACAGCAAAAAGCCCATCTTTCTGGTGTTTCACCCCTTCAAAGCCAAGTGACTGCTCTTGGACTGCTCCTCGTCCGGTTTTACTAACTGAAAATTAACATTAATTTGTTAATTGACATCATAAAAGGAGACAGAGCTTTGTTAGTAAGACTGGTCTATGCTTACAACTTGCATTAATTGAATATTTGCTCGTACTAACTGAAAAATGGTATCAATTTTATAAGTCGCACTAATCAAAATCACATTATTCGAACTCGCACTAATCGAGGCCTACCTGTAATTTATTTTTGAACAGTATCATTTTTAATGTTAAATTGCAATGTTCAAAAATGAATGCTATATTTGTAAAACAATTATGTTTCATTTAAATAATTGATCACTATTTTAATAAATAATCTGTTCTTGACGCTCTACATTTTTTAGAATAGTTTTTAAGCAGTTAAAATTTATAGATGATTTTAAAAATACAAGTATATTTTAAAAATAGTTTTTGACTGAACTAAAAATGATATCAACAAAACTTTTACACTTTATACCTTTTAAATGGAACCTCAAATCAAAAAACGTGACAAGACTTTTTACCCAAAATTTTATCCTCTACAAGTCTGTAAATTTTGGCACAACCTTTTTGAATTACCCTATATATGATTTTTGGTGACTGTTTCATTACTTTAGCGAGTTTTACTAATTTAGTTATTGTTTTAATAACATTTATTTAATGGACAATGGCAAACATTAAAAAAAATCATATACCATTAAGGAGAAAGTAAACACAATAGACTGAGTGAAAAGCACAAATAAAACATGAATTGGATATTCCAGAAGAAACAATACAAAGATGGATTGCAGAGAAGGATGAATACAAACCTTCTTGGATAAATTGGACAGATTTTTCTTATTCTCTAATTTAGAATCACTAAAGTAGAGAATAAGAGAGACCGTTGGTTATAGCATGGGTTGGATCAGCACCTGCAAACCCACATTATGACCGGCCACTGTATAAATTTTCTTTTTAATCAAAACAGGCCAACCATAATAATATAGCCAATTAATTTAAAAGTAGAATGAGGAAGTAAACAAATAAAGTACAGTATAAAGTCAATAATATCATATTTTGAATCAACTATACTTATTGGATATCTCTTATTAAACTGGAATAGCTTAGTATTCACTTTCTGAATTTCTTCTGTTAACAAAGCTCAAAGAATATTGAGAAATAAATCATTCTTATTAGAATTAGCATCAGAAATTAAATTCAACATTCTCTATACTTTAATAATTCATGTAAAAACATGTAATGATTAGGCACTGAATACATTTTTAAATAATTGTATTAAAATGTTTGTATTTTTTAAAATAAAATATTAATTATTCTATTTTATTCGTGGATTTAATATAATTGATCTGAAATATACAGATGTATATAAAAAATATGTGCATATTGTACCTTGCTTAACAGCCTAACAGGAGAGTTAATATCATTATTAATATATCTAAATAAAAAATATTGAATATTTTCTATTTTTTATTGATATATAAGAAGTATAGTTTCCCACTAGTTACAAACAAAATATATTTGCAAATTTTGTCAAAAAATTTTTGTTAACAAAATTTATTCTCATACTTAATTCAAATGTGCTGAATACCATTATATATACTATATTATATTATATATATTGTTAATTTGACAAACTCAAAATTTCAGAGATTTGAATTGAAATGTCTAATTATAACATAATTTTTGGAAACTATCATCTTAAAATACTATAATAATACATCACAGGTAGTTCTTTACTTAAAATCACTGTATTTATAATGGTGATGTAATCAATAAGTTTTGTGACTGATCAATGTCATTCATACAAGTACGAAGCCCACAAGAAATGATCTGATTCCTGTAATTTTGCATTTATTAATTTTATTACAATAATGTTTTTCACTGTAATAAATATTGGTAGAGGACAATCTATAAATTTAGAATATTTCAACTTATGGAGCATCAATTTACAATCTCAAAGTTCGAACTAATCCTGTCATAAGACAAGAGCTACTTGTAAATAATTATGTGATTTTGCCTTGGAATTTTTTGCTAAAATATTTTATCATAATGTTTAAAATTCTTGCATAACTTTTAAAACTGAAAAATAAACTGACATTGTAAATTTATAATTTAAATATTTGTAATTAGAGGAATATTTATTTTATTTTTAAAAAATGATTTAAAATTTTTAATTGGTTAAAACTGTATCATTGTGAACAAAATGCAAAATATATTGAAATAAAATTTATAATTGTAATAGAAATTTGTTTTTCCAAAATTCTCTATATTAATAACAACTAATTAAATTAAAATTATTTATGATTGTATTTCAATAAAATTTGAGCCATTATGAATAATAGATGTTAAATAATGTTTATAAAGAGTAAAAATTCAATTATTCAAAACTGAATTTCTTGAATTTGATTTCTTATTTGAAATGATTCATTTCTATTAGTTATCATCATCTTGAAAGTTGCAATGAAGAAAATTACATGCTAAGCTTTAACAATATTAATATGTTGTACTTTCAAAATGCAATATAGATGTCTTTTCAAAATTAATTAAATTTTATATTTGATAATTGATATTTTAATATTTACCTCTATATAAAGATAAGTTATTTTATTTTATTAATTAATTAATTCTTTCAAATAACAGTTTAAAAATGATTATTTTAAATAAAATTAAAATATTATTTTACATTATTATTTAGACAATCAACCAGAATTAATTCATATATGAGAGTAGAAAACAATCTAAAATGGCCTTGATAAAGTATCATCCATAAAATGTATAGTATTATTCATTTTTAAATTAATAATACTATACATTTACACAGAAATTTTTAAATGATATTTTAAAAATTTATCTTTTGGCAAATAGTTTAAAATTTCTGTTTTAAGTTCTTTGAATTAAAATAAAAACTTTTTATAATAGTATCATTTTTTAAATATAAAACAAATTCTAGTATTTGCACAAGGTAAGAAATTCCATCAATAGAATTTATAAATGAAGAATTATATAAAATATTTAAAATTTTTATTTGAAAGATTATTATTATATAAAATTAATATTTATTGTGGCTCATTCAATACATAAACAAATACAAAATTAGTGAAACAAAACAAGATTTAAATTAATTCCTACATATGCCAATATAATTATTAAAATAAATATTCATTGTTTATATAACAAGAATATGAAATATAAAAGAGTAACAAACCTTCAGTAGCTTTAAAAAATTCTTCTGTAATATCAACCCAGTCATATGTCACATTTGAAGGTAGATTTGAAGAAAGATTTTCAACACATTCTGAATTTTTACTGTTATAAAAATAAATAAAATAATTTAATTATATTAAAATTGTAACAAAATATAAAGATAAAATTATTTCTAACAGAAAATAAACTAATTTAAAATTACAATCAATCTTGAAAATATTAGTTTTCTAACATACTGTATATTTCTAAAGAACAGATCATATTATTCATATGATCAACACTCATAGTACAATTCTTCAAAAATAATTATACAAAATCAATCAATTTGTCCTGCATCAAATAAAAATAACCTACTATTGAATTCACTGTAATAAAGAGTTCAAATAAGTGAACTAAGTCAAGTTCATCTTTATGATAAATTCAAAGTAATTGAATAGATAAATTTATTGATTGGATATTTTAATAATTAAAATTTTTATACAGTAGAAGATCATTTATTAGAACATCCAAACACTAAAAACATCTAAATAATGAACAACTGAGGATTGGTGTTTAGGTTAATACAGATGTTTAGCTTGATTCATGATTCAAAGATGACAAGAGGTTTTTGTCCAGTAATTAATACATTCTCGCTGTTTGCCATTTTTGTTATATTTGAACTGAATAAAAGAGTTTTCAATTGAGTGCATGCATACAAGAGAAAACATGAAAATTCAGCCTTTAGTTATATCCATATTTAATGCAGATACTATATTGAATTCTATGTATCCAAGAATTTTGAAATGGCTGTGATTGAATATAATATAAAAAATATAATTGTTTATGACTGCATATTTTTAAATGAAGGCAAGATAGAAGTTGAAAAGTTATGTGAAATTGTTTGTAAAAGTAAGATGATGTGCATGATAGAATAAATTGAAATGTTCAGCATAAAATTTCACTTATATCATTATCTTTTTGAGTCCTTTCAAAGAAATGTAAAAGAATAAAATTAAATTTACAAAATTATTGAAAATGATACATGCTCTCCTCTCAAGTAAAACTTATATTCCTAGAAACATTTCAGATTTACATATTTATGTAAATTATTATGGTAAATTTAAATTATAATCATATACTATGTACATATCTTCTGTCTTGTAAGCATGCTACTTAATAATCATCATATACAACATGCATTGTTTTATAATAGTAAAACTAACAGCATTATGTATGATAATGTTACTAAAAACAGTTCATTATTGAGAGAAGAAAACCATCATTATTATTTTTAACTCTCATTATAATACTACTACATAAAATTACAATACTACACTGTGTAGTAATTAGGATAATAATTTAAAATATATTTTAAATGTCAATATTTATGTAATATTGAATTTACCTAAGTTGAAAATATCTATGTAACTAATATATATGAAATATATATTAGTTGTATATGAGTATGAGTGAGTGACTTGGAAAAGGGTGAAGAATCTCCCCTCTCTTAACAGAAAAAACTTCCTAATGTTTTGAAATGCTTTAACGTCAATAAGTAAATAGCAGTGACTTTTTGATACTCAAAAACCAATTGGAAATTTCTACATAGGAATTAATGGAAAATGAGTTTTTGATTTATGAATTTTCACCTAATGAACAGTTTTTAAGGTCCCACTTAATTTAATAAATTAAGGGATACTATTGTATTTTATATTTTTTTAGAAATTTTTATAAAAGCAAAAAACTGAGGGCTATTAATATTTATTATTCTAATAGACATTTTCATAAAAAACAGATTGTAAGACTAAATATAAATCCTAAATTACCTAAGAAATTATGTACCATTAGAATGATATACAGGATTTTCCTATCTTTATTATTATTATTTTCATAAATGTTGATTTCTTTTATACCAAAAATATAATAATCTCAGGTTTGTTACAAGCATTTTCTATAAATAGATTAATTTGATTTGATCTATAATATATTTGTCGTTATTTTGATTCATATTATATAATAATATGAATCACAATAACGACAAATGACGCATATAGCTTGTCAGGCTTGAATATAGCCTGACAAGCTATATGCCGTCTAGTTTCTTTTTAGACATAACAGATCTACAATCTTTTATTCCTATTTTAGATTTTCTTTCAATAGCAAAATCCATCAATTCTGTATATTAATAAACGGTTTTATTTTAGCACAAAGCTAAAGATTCATCATAGCTTTCATATGATTGAAAATATGATCTGTAATTCCGCTATTTATATTAATTAAATGGAAAATGAACGGCAAATTATCTTTCAATACATTTGAAATGATTTTATTTTCTTTTTATCAGCATTTTTTTATTGTCTAGTTTCTGCAAGTATAAATAGTAATCAAAAAACTTGTCTAAATATGATCCTGACCTGAGTATGAGGAGATACATTCTTGTTTCCAGTACAGAGTATACCAGGTACAGAATTCGTAATTCTTTCATAAATGACGACTGACTATTATAGTAAATTCTGTAAAATTAAATTACAATTTATTACCTAATAGATAATCTTCTTATTTCTTCTGATACCCTTGTTGAATGTCCATCTTCGGCATTTTTCTCTTCATCACCCATCTTGTCAAAAACAAAATTATAAACAAAGTGATTAACTATTGCTATAAATCAATGGTCCACCATCTTTGAAATTATAGGATGTTGCCAATACCTTTAAATAATAATTAATTATTGTATTTACAAAATATTTTAAATTCTTGATAAAAAGTTATTTAATAAATTGAAAAAAATATATTTAAAAAGTATTTCGATATTAAACAATAGTATTAAAATAACCAGTATTAGAAAACTCGTTTATATTGTATATTATACAAGTAAAACATGGGATTGAGAATCAAAGTCTTTGAAATAATACATATATATTTTGAATTATTTTATTAAATCTTTTTCTCTAAAACGAATTGTTTACTTGATAAAATTAATGAGTATAACGTATGTTACACGAATAAATTCAACCCAGAATACTTGAATTCGGCTTATTTAATTTCAGTTAAAGTTATATTAAGCCGCTATATCCTCAGGGGATATTCTGTATCTGGTGGCGGCTACTTATAGTGCCCATCACAGACTGGTCAACACCCATAATGGGGTCAACCGGAAGGTTGAAAGATAGAGTTCAACGGCCTGGCTCAGACCCCCTTTTGAAAAACTGGAGATGTGAGTCCCGGATTTGAACCCGTATCCTCCAGGATGTAAACCAAAGCTTTACCACGCGGCCATTCGGCCAATTTCAATAAGCTGCTGAATCTCAAAATAGATATTTTTATCAACGGTAAGTTCGAACTTCTTCATAAATTTATATTGCTTATCATAAGGTCAATCAAAAGATTGAAAGTGGGTTCACCTGGGCAGACTCAGACACCTGAAAATCTACATGCATATGACATATGACCCGGAATTGAATCCGGATCGTTCAAAGTAGAAAGCGCCTATTTTACTCTGCAATCTTTCAGTCGGACATAAGATCGAATCCGGGCACATATAGAAAATTTATTTGAAGGATCCAAATCAACTGATTCCTACATTCTACAGTTTAGATGATCCATCATCAGATGTGGACAGCAATTGAAAAAATAATTGTGGAAATTTGAACACTGAGGGAAAGTATCTTTTCGCTCCCAAGTTATTTTATATTTAATAGTACAAAAATTAACATAAATACAAATAATTATTAAAATCAAAATGACCATTCATATTTATGTAATTTTTTGTCAAAAAATATATAAATATGTGGATATTAGTAATTCTTGCACCTTAAGCAGAAATTAAAAATCAGCACTACTGGTGGAACGCACATTAGATCTCAATATATAAGTGGAAAGTTAATTAATGAGTTTCTAAACAGATAATTCGGCTGACTGTGGTTATATTTTGTAGCACCATATAATTTTTATAACTAATTTCAATTAAAAGTATGTACCTGTATACTGATTTGATTTAGATATATAGTACATAAATTTTTCTGCAAAATTTCTTATTGTCTGCTGATTTTATCATCAAAATTTATATCATTCAATAAATCTCAAACAGTTGGCCGAATGGATAAAGCATTGACTTAACAAGCATCTGGGTTAAATTCCAAAGTCTCACATCTCAAAAACTTGTTTAGAAGAGGTCTGGATCTTGTTCATTGAATATCATTCTTCATTTGACAATTAACTCCATCAGTTGGCCCGATGGCAGCAGTGAAAGCGTGATCTTCTTTAACCCTGAAGGATTTGACTTGTATTCTAGAGTTTCACACCTCCACTTCACAGAAGAGATCCAAGCTCGGCTCATTGAATCCCATCCTCCAATTTACGGCTGATCTCGTGAAAATGCTATGGCTTTCCACTCTAGAGAATCCGAATTTGACTCTCCGTCCCATCAGCTTGGAAAAATTTATCATGTAATCCAGACCCGACCAGTCAATCCCCATCCTTCACAATTCGGCTAACCTCACCGCATGGATTGGCAGCTTGCAGAAGGGTTTGTTTTGCCCCGCTACTTAGTATTTTCAGAGTGGAAAGTGGAGTCATCTGTTGACTAAATCAAAAGACTCCATCAGGAATATGGGCAACTCAAAGTGGACAATGGAACGACCCACTGTATTTTTTTATCTAAAGATTTTAGCTTTAATTGTGCATAATCTGATAAATTTTGATTTATTTGCAATTACGAGATGATTTCAACTAATTGGATAACTGTTTCAGATATCAAATTTGCGCTTAATTTTATAACTTTATATAAATTCGCATCTAATCATTGATGTAATCAATTCGGAATTGACATAAATATTGCCATCTGTTACTTACTGATTTATTTTTTACAAAAATAATAAAACATTTATTAAAATACTTTTTAATGCATATTTGATTTGAAAAGCACTAAATTTAGCATTAAAGTAAATAAAAATGAGTTAAATAACATGACAGCGTTGACTGTAGAATTTTCACACTAATACTATAAAGCCACTAAATTTAATCTGAAAAAAACATTAATTTGGAACGCTCTGCATGGAGATAACTAAAGATTCTAAACATATAGAGGCCCATTAACTTCGCTTTCACGTAAGCCCATCCAGATCTTGCCTTGGTAAGTCACGTCACTACATGCAGTAGTATCCGTTCAGTGAAAAATAGATGCCAGATTTTTATAGGAGAACCAGTTGTAAATCTGGGGACTAATGCTTTGTTAAGTTAAAGCACACGTTGTTGGTTTGTACCAAACATCATTATCTGTAGTGCGACAGATCTTATTGTTCAGTTCAAACATCCAGAACGGAACAAATAGAAAGAGACAAAGCTGATCCCTGGTGTGTATTTATTAGATAGGAAAGGATATATACACATCTGGACAGAAATATAAGGGTGCTTAGCTTCTGAACCTCAGTAATGCCAACACCCGATTTCGAAATTTTACGTGATTTTACAAATGTTTCCATATTATATCAATTTGTTTTTTATTATATATATATGATTAATATGAAGCATTTGTAATATCACATAAGCCCTACTGTAAATTAGTTAAGTTAATTGAACCGCCATATCTCTCATACCTTATCTGGTAGTGGCCATTTTTAGAACCCACTACAGGGTACCAACATCCATAGTGAAGTCACTCGGAAGATTGAAGAATGGAGTTCAAAGGGCCAAACCCGGGACCCCTCCTAAAAATCTGAAGGTTGTGGAACTCCAAATTGAACCCGTTCCTCCAATATGCTAAGCCACTGCTTTAATATGCTTTTTATGCTAGTTTATTTGATGCGGTTATTCGGCCGACATCATATAAACTGTATATAATATGGAAGTATATAGTACAGTATTTTATATATATATATATAATATTGTCTATGTACTGACTAACGGTATTTTTTTTTTCTTTGTCTCTCTTTTACGCCCCATCTCGGCCATCCTTCTTTCTCTTTTTTTTCGACCACAATAGAATCTGACAGTATGAGTTCATTCTGTAATAAACATTTTTTTCTCATTTTTGGATCTTATCAGGAAACTTGTACCAAAATTTAATGAATTTGAATCTACTTTTAAATGTATAGTTTTAATAATTTTAAAAATACATAATATATAAACATTATTCGCTATGTAGAGATAAAATATTTATTTTATCAAACCATAAGAAGCTTTTAAGATCATAAGTGATAACATAAAAGTTTAAATAAAATTAAACATTGATGTAATATAATTAAATTTTTATCATTATTGAATGGCTTTTTTCACTTATTTTTAACATTATATTTGAAAATTAACTATTTATCAAAAATTTAATTATAAACGATAAACTTTGTATTACATAATGAATGTATTTAATTTAATGTAATGATAATCAAAATTTATGTACTTTGTTCAGGAAAATAAAAAATAATTACATTAAGTTATCCGTTAAAGTTACAATTTTTTTTTTTTAATTTCTTACGTGCAATAGTGACTGATACACTAAAAAAAATTTTAATTTCATAAAGAATAAAAGCTTTTAAATTTCAGTGCCTTAAAATATATTAAGATCAGATCAGGATGTTACATCTGTAAGTGACACGTGTTGGAAAGGTTATCTATTGATAGATTCCAGAACTCATACTTAACTTTCATGAACAGTCTTCTTAAAACTTTAAGTTAAAAATTCTACAATACTGCCTAGAGTTACTGAAACTTGAATGTTTTCAAAAACTCGAGCTGACGAACCGATACTAAAGAAAAGCTCCGGAAAGTTCGAGTACCGACTTTTTTGATAAATATTATTTATTAATTCATTATGTTTGAAAGTCAATTAATCACTTGTCAACTTAATTATTGTCATAATAAATAGTTTGCGATTTATTTTTGTTTCGTGTTACGTTTATCATCTGGGGTCAAATCGCGCTAAAAATAATATTCATAAAAAAATTAAAATATTGTATAATAGACATTTCTAGAAAAAAAGTATAATATTTAATACCTAATAATAATCAAAAACGCTAAAAATATAGCTTATAAAAAATCAAAACAACATTAATCTGATTAAAAAATGTAAATGTAAAAATAATTCGTAAAAATAGTTTAAAAGCCGATAATTTATATAAAATAAAAATTATGCCTAAAATACCATTACCTGATAAGAAAGACAATAATTATTAAAATATTATATTCTTTACAAATAAAATTTTAAAAAGCGATTAAAAACAGAACAGTTAAAAAACTGTAAATATTTGGCACTAAAATAGCAGAGAGCCCTCTACTAAAATGAATTCAAAACAAATTCACAAAGGCAAAGATCAAAAATCGATTAGTCTTCACTTATCAACAATTGGCAAATAAGGGCATTCGATTGTGTCTTAAACAGAATCTTTTTTGGATTATTTCTTTCTCCTCTTTATACAATAGTTTAATTCAAATAATGGAAGACTGATTTGATATCGTGAAGTCATGGAAATTGCTATAGATCTGATTGTCCCATATCTATTGTTAAAATTGTCGGCCGGATGGCCGCGTGATAAAGCTGTGGATTACTACTCTGGAGGATCTGGTTCAAATCCGGGACCCATATCTTCAGTATTTCAGGAAGGTCTGGACCCGGCCCGTTGAACAGTGGCGTAGCTGAAAACTGAGAGGCCCCCCGCAAAAATGTCGATGAGGCCCCTCTTTTTAATTTATCGATATAATTTATTTCAAATGCTATGTAAACTCTGTAACACTGGGTGTCAACGTTTATTTATAAGGATGTCGACATAAAAAAAGCCTAACGGAAACTAATTTATTAATAAGGTTAATACATGAAACTTTATACAGGTGAAAATAATTTTATCATATATGTTACAGGATAAACCCGAATTCAGGAAATACCAGAATTTCATAATCAAAACTAGAACGTCCTAACGCTGGTCGGACGTTCTAGTATTTTCTAGGCCCAGTGCTGGATTAAGACTCTTAGATGCCCTAAGCATTAACTAATTTTGGTGCCCCCTTACACTTGTAATTCAAAATATATAAAACAGTATTTACGTTTTAATAGACTAAACAGCCAGAGCTGAGTGTGGTATTGCAGGGTCTCCAAACTACGGTCCGCGGGCCGCATGTGGCCCAGGATATGATTTTATCTGTCCCTCCAATTCAAATAATTTTCCAATAAGAATCCGCAAAAAAAACAGGGTGTGTTGATAGATTTCAAATGCATTAATTATATGATTTTATCTGTCCCTCCAATTCAAATAATTTTCCAATAAGAATCCGCAAAAAAAAAACAGGGTGTGTTGATAGATTTCAAATGCATTAATTAAAATGGAGTTCAAAATATATTCCCAAATAGCAAAAAGTAATTGTAATCCAAGTTGCGATCTTTGTGACTTTCTTTCGCATATTTTACGCTCCTTTCCAATCAGAGAGATTAGGGACCAGTTCCAACCACTGGCTGTACTCACACCCGTGTAGAAGGGCCGGTTGGTGAAGGATGGGGATCGCCGAGCCGAGCCCAGCACCCGAAAAAGCTTTTCGGGAGTTATCAGATCCGGGATGCGAACACGAGTCCTCCTGAATGGCGCGCCGACAGCATTACCACTCGGCCATCCGGCCGCGATCTTTCTGACTGTAAAAGCTCGGTTAAAATGGACAAAAAAAAATTTAAAATAATTCAAAACAAAATAAATGGGGCCGGTTGGTGAAGGATGGGGATCGCCGAGCCGAGCCCAGCACCCGAAAAAGCTTTTTGGGAGTTATCAGATCCGGGATGCGAACACGAGTCCTCCTGAATCGCGCGCCGACAGCATTACCACTCGGCCATCCGGCCGCAATCTTTCTGACTGTAAAAGCTCGGTTAAAATGGACAAAAAAAAAATTTAAAAGAATTCAAAACAAAATAAACTTATTCCTTATGTCTACAGTACTTCATTATTGTATCGGTTTATCTGCTTTCAATAAAACTCATATCTAATTCTAGAGTTTTTTGCTATGGCCCGCAGAACGATGCTGAAGTACCCAATGTGGCCCTCACTGCGAAAAGTTTGGAGACCCCTGTACTATTGAAATAGTCATTAAGCACCTTTGAGGCTGTTTGAGACTTTGAAAGCAAGAATGAAGTTAAGAATGCACATACAATTAACACCAGTGGCAGTTGGCAACTAAATTAAGAACTTATGAGTTAATACCCGCTACTTGTACTGTTTCAAACACATCTAGACTTGTTCAAAATTTGTATAGCTTCCAATCTGCGAGCACAGTGTACTTTATTTTGCAGGATAAACATGATGACACAAGAGAGAACACTTTATAAACAGAATTTATTCATTTTTCATTAAATTTTGAAAATGGCTATAAATTTAATTAATTTAATAATTTAAATAATAAATTCGGATATGAAAAATTTCTGTGGGGCCCCTTCCCTTGATGCCCTAAGCAGGTGCTTACTTTGCTTATAGGTTAATCCAGTACTGCCTAGGCTGAATATGAAATGCCGAATATTTCTTATTCAAAGTCCGGAATTTCTAGTTTTCACTAGTCGAAACCCAAAGTAGCAAACAGTTAAAAGAAAAGTGTTTATTTCTCATGTATTCCCTCTCAGAGTTCGATATTTGCCAGCAGATATTTCTTTCTTTTGAGAATATCAGCCAGGATAAACAAATCTCATTGAGGAAGGCTGTAATCTGCGTCAATGGAAGTACATAGATAAATCTGCTTTAAATGCACGAAGCATTGTATATCTAAATTACATCTGTGCAAAAAAGAATAACATTTTATGTAATTCTAAATGCCACTAAAGCCTACCTTGCAAAAATAAATAACAGGTACCTAGTTGTGTTTTTCAACTTTAAAAATTTTTTACTTTGTATTTTATGCTGAACTTCGACTAATAAAAATATTAAAATATTTGTCCATAAAAAATAAAAAATTGGCAATTTCAGTTCTTTAAAGTCAATCGTGTTATAATGAATCAGAGTTAGCTTTATTTTCAATTGGTCTTATTTCAGTTTCTCAACAGAACAAATAACAATGAAATTGTTATTTCCTATCAAGTAATAAAAATATGAATTATGTTCAATATAATAATGTTTTTTATCAATTAATCAACAATTTTTATATTCATAGTATTACCATAAATACAAAAAAAATAACCAGGAACCTGTTATTTATTTTTCAAGATAGGCTTTTGTGGAACACTGATTGGCTTGTTGAGCTTTGGAACGGTTTGTTGAGATTTTTTACTCATCACTGATTAGTCTGTTGAGGTTTGGAATGCACCCATAATTATTGATTAGTAAAAAAACCGTAAATTTAATATGGAATTTAGTATTTTTTTATTTTTTTGTCAACAGATGGCGCCACACTTCATTCAGTTAGAATACTATGTGGCGGGGCGAAACAAGCCCTTCCACAGGCTGCCCACCCCTGCAGAGGGGTCAGCCGGATTGTGGAGGACGGGGATCGACGGGCCGGGCCCGGACCCCATGATAAATATTTTCAAGGGGTGGGACCCGAGACTCGAACCCGGGTCCTCCAGAGTGGAAAGCCGAAGCGTTTCCACGCGGCCAATCCGGCCGACAGTATTTTTTTATTAGAATGTTTTCACTTTTGACTGTAGAATATTTATTTAATGATAATTATTTTTTAATAATAATAAACGACAGTATTTTTTTATTAGAATGTTTTCACTTTTGACTGTAGAATATTTATTTAATGATTTTTTTTTAATAATAATAATGTATAGAAAATACAGTATTTTGTATATATAAGAAAACATTTTTTATATCAATGTAATTTTAGCCATTCGCAGCGAGCCCTACATATTGAAACTTTTTACATGAACTACAAATTTTTTCCTTCAATTTTTTTTATGTCATTTTTTTATTTATTATTTTATATTTTAATCTATCATAACCATATATATTGATAACTTTATCTTTTGAATGTGGCGTAAATCCAAAATTGGACCTATCGAATTTCGATTTTAGAATAAGTTCAGAAGCATCGTTGTTCAGTGATATTCTATAACAAAATGACATATACTGCACATACTTATGTTTCCTATTTAACGTGCATATTTTCATAATACAGTAATGCTTTTTTTTGCTCATATTTCGAATTTACTTTTAAAATTTAATCGAATAATTTTCACTTGAAAAATTTAAATTGCATACATCAAAGTATCCTTGTATACTTCTGCATAGTTATATTGTATATGATAAAGTTATTTTTTTTTCTGTAAAATATTGAAATATTAGTGAAATAATTCTAAATCATCTTAAAATAACTTATTCACTAATATAATTAAGTTATTCAACCCTGAAAATTTAATAAAACTACAAAATGTCGATCATTAAATCTCAATCATCACTTAAGTTTTCATGTTTTCAATGACAAAAATCGATTGTAAAAATTTTTTATACCATTCTAATTAAGTAAGCTTTGCTATTAATCAAAAATCAATAATATATCAGTAAATATATTTATTTATATTATCGATTTTTGATTAATTGCATAATCAAATAATTAAATTTTCAGCCTAAAACTATATTAATTAATTAAAAATAAATTAAGTTTAGTATAAAATGAATTAAAAATTTATAGATTAATACATTTTTTAATTTTTTTGCAAATTTTAAATTTATGCACAAATTTTTAAAAGTTTTTATTTTCAAATGTTGATAACAGATGGCAGGAAGTGATTGTAATAAGAAAAACTGCCTAATAATGGAAACAAAAAATAAACTACTGTACTCGCTTCAAATTTTTACCAAGAAAAACATTATGAAAAGTTAAAAAATCTTTTAAAATTATTAAAGTTTTATTTCTCTCATTTAAATGACATTTATTTTATAGAGAATTGCGTTAAACCTGTGTAATGCCGTTATTCTCTCAACTTTAATTAATTTGTTACGCCGTATAAACGAGAGATTCATATCACAATGAATAAGAGATTTTTCTCCCTTTTAATGACATTAATTTATCTATTAAGGCTATAAATTTCTCCATTAATTTCGGAGATTAATTCGCACGAAGAGATGACTTTGAATTTTTACTCATAAACAAGTTTCGCATACTAAGAAAAGTATTTTTGATTTACATTAACAAAAAATTATTTTTAATTGTTTACATACTTTAATCGATACTTTACAAAAAATATATATATATGTGGTAACGTCGATATTTTCCACATCTACGGGGTGCTAATTATATTAATAACACATCAGAGAGTAAATGAAAACTTTATTACATTTCAAAACCAAAGAACATGGCGGCCAACAACTGTCGACATATCTAGTGTACAATATCCAATTAGTTCGTAGCATACCCACTATTAATTCCTCCTTTTTGCGGATTACCATTTCAGCTATTGGGCCGGCCATTGGGCTGCCTATAGGTACCCCTCGCATCTGTTGATAATATTTAGAATTAAATTGGAAAAATGACGAGTAACAGATGAGGTGTGATAGTTCCCTTAGTATCAATGGATTGACGTCTGGTGGCATGTTTTCTATAAGAAGTATAAGTTTGTAAGTCAATATAACGCTGAAGATGGTCTAGTAGATAGACCGAAAGTACTTATTTGTTAAATAAAATACTTTTGAAGTCACTACTGCCAAGTGTGCTGTATATTTAGTTATTGTCTAGTTTTTGCGTCACGTCATATTGAGCAGCACGGCGTCGCCTATCTGATTACGGTATATAAACGCAGGTTGGAGTCGGCGGCGCAACGCGCTCGATTGCATCAGGGTAAGATAAAATTTTACCTGGTATTATATTAAATGAATTATTGCAAAATTTCCTTCCTATCTTCAGGAGACGTTCAATAAGTTATAGCTTTGTTTATTACTTAAATTTCTCCAGCCAAAAAAAAAATTGATTTTTTTTGATCCGTGTATAAGCCGATTTTTTTTTTTTTGAGAAAAAAAAAAATCTCGGCTTATACATGAGTGTATAAGGTAAATTAAAAGCAGATGATCAAATTAAGCACAGATAAATAATTTTTTTGTTTTCTTTGATGTTAGATGTTTAAAACTATAATAAAACTTTTAAAACTGCTTACTCGTATCACAAATTAGTTTAGTGGATTACAGCACTAATAGCAGTCAGAAAATAATAAAATAGTCTTTTAATATTAATCAAAACATTAAGAACGTTTTTGGTATCATTGATACCCTCTTCAGTTACATAGAATATATTATGAAACATAAATCGAACAATATATTCTATGTAACTGAATACAATATTGTTCAATTTATGTTCCATAATATATTCTATGTAACTGAAGAGGGTATCAATGATACCGAAAACGTTTTTAATGTTTTGATTAATATTAAAAGACTATTTTATTATTTTCTGGCTGCTATTAGTGCTATAATCCACTAAACAAATTTTAGATGTTTAAATAATATTATTACAAGATTATGTTAATTATTTATTTAATATATATATTTTTTACATTCCCAGAATTTAATGAACACACCTTGTAATCATTTTTAAAATTAAATAACTATTTTTATTTAAAAACATCTAATTATAGAACTGAGACTATTTATAGTCTCAGTTCTATAATTAGAAAGCAATATTGTTTATTGATTATTATTTATAGATATAAAAATATCTATTTATATCTATAAACTATATTCAGTCTGTTCACTATTTCTACAAGTAACATTAATTACATTGAGCATTGGAAGCTTTGTGACTAGAACTGTTTAATTTTTTCAGATTGATACAGTTAGATATTTTAATAGATGCACTCTTCAGAAAAATATTAAGATTCTTCTATTTTGTATGTAATTTTTTGGTAGAGCTATTTTAATCAAAATCATTGCACTAGAGATAAGATTTTTCTCAGAAGGAAAGTCAATTATTGACTTTTTCTGAAAATTATATTTTCTTTTCAAATACAACAGATATAATCAGTAGATGTCATTATTTATTGGCAAGCAGCTGTATGGTTTAAAAAGGGGAAATTTTCAGTTTTATTTTCTTATGACTTAACAATATTATGACTTATAGTATACTTTAATAGAATTATTTAAAACTACCATATATATTCATATATAAGCCAAGAAATTTTTTCCAAAAAAGATTTGAAGAAAGGGATCAATTTATTCCTATTCATGGGCCAATTAAAAATTGGAAAACTTTTTGAAGATACTAAAATTTGTTGCCTCAGTCATGTTTTTGCACCAGACATACAATTTAACATATTCATTCCTGAGAAAAGTCATCTAATTGATTCTTTCAATTTCTTGTTAAAAATATGTGAATATATATGAATGTATATATTTTAATATTTTTATAGTATTTAAATATTAGATACTGTACAAATACAATCAAAACTAAGTCATATTGCATCCTCTGCACTATTAATGTGTCCTATAATAATGGTTTACAGAAAATTCGCCCCCTACATTTCGCCTCTGACAATTTGCCCCCTACATTTTGCCCCGAGCATGTTTTGCCTCCAGACATTTCGCCCTTGGAACATTTCGCCCCAGCCATTTTTGCCCCCTGTACATAATGAATAGGCTACAAAATTGTAAATATAGTCAACTCTTGATATCTGGAATTTTTATTGAAATCCCAGCCACTTTAGTGGATATTCGATATTAATGGTCTGCGAATGTTTACAAATTAAACCTAATTAATTAGCAAAAATTAAAAAAATGAAATCTCACTTAATTTTCATTTAAATTTTTTGATAATTTTACAGATAAATAACTTTTTATCACTTTCTTAAAGATGTAAAGATTTTTCCGAATTTTATTTCTTTCATAACTTTTCGTTCATTATATGAGGTCGGAGAAATCAAGATTTTCTATATGAAAACTTAGTCATCCAACGAAATGTTAGAGATTTTATTGATAGTGCAATATGAGAATAAAATAAAGTACGAATGAAGAAAATTAGATAATATTTAAAAAAAATTATCGATAAAACTCAGTTACTGTGTAAGTAGTTCAGTCAAATAAATTTATATTTTATTATTTAAACTTTGTTTGAGAATTTATTCTATTTTATAAATTTCTAATATCGCTATTTAAGTGTAATGCTTTCCGATTTTTTTGGTCGGTTACACATTAATTATTGATAAATTGGCCTAATTTGATATATTTATTATAGGAAAGAGTTGTAATGTGCATGGGACGATATCTTTAAAACTGTTTAAAATGAATAAATACTAGTGTGAGAGGCAAAAAGTTAATTATAATGTAGTTAAATGGTAAAAAGTTAAGAATTTGGAGCAATTCATCGCTAATTTTACGTTTTTTTTGAAGTCTGGCACTCCACAAAAAGTATGTTTAGTTAGTAGTTTTTTAATGTGTTCAATATTATGATTTTTGTAAAAATTAAACATTAATCTATGCATAAACTTTATACTACAAACTTCAAGGAACATTAATCTAATTATAAAAATAATTTAATATATGATTTACTAAAAATTATATTCATTTTAATACTTTATATACATATTAATATATTTATAATGTAATTATGAACATATATATATAAGTTGAGGATTATCTGCATAAGTATATATATATACTTATGTAGATAATCCTCAACTTATGCATGGAGTTCAATTTCAAAAATTTTGAATCTGTCATTATTTAACATATCCTATGCATGCCAATTCAGCATTAATTATAAGTCGAAAATGGTCAGAATTTGGAAACAGTCAAGATTTATTGATTTCTCACTAATAATATTTATTAGGACACTATATATTATCTTAATAAACATAAAGAACATAAAATTAGAAGAATCAGACACAAAAAAAGTCACTTTCCATTTATCAGACTACTGAGTCTGACAATCGAATCCAGGTCAATTGCATTGACCAATAGCAGAATTTATCAACAACATCACTATCTTAAGTAAAAATTGGTCACAGTTGAGGACTACATATATATAGAGAGAAAGAAGTATTTCCTAATCCACACACACACACACACACACACACACACATATATATATATATATATACATACATAAACATACTCACATTAAGATAAGATTTACATTCTGCAAAATTATATACAGATAGTTCTCTACTTATAATCATTTGATTTATGATATTCTGATTTTACAATGGTCTTTATATTACAAACTTGGCTATTTTTCATAGTATATTGACTAGAAATAATTTTTTTGTTTTATTAAAAATTCAGTAAAGCAGTTGATTACCATTGTAGGGATCTGGGTTCAATTCCAAGTGATTTTTATCTTGGAGCCTGGGTTCAATTCCAGATTATTTTATAACCTAGAGGATCCAGGATCGAAAATGGATGATTATATCATCTTAACGGATTCAGTATTCCACTATCCATTATTACCACTAAAATTATTACCATTATGCATCATTTTTGACTTATTAAGGGGTTATCAAAGCATAACCCATTATAAGATGAAAATATCAACTTATAACAGGGATTGTAAGTTGAAGACTACCTGTATATCAAATTTATGTAAATTATTATATAATTATTTTAGAGTAAAACTAAAAAAATATTGTATGTTATATATCTACCCTACTATAAAGCAGCAGATATGCAATAACTATCATAAAACAACATATGTGTAAATTTCCATCATACTATAATAACTATTATAATATTAGATTATATTGACAATTAACAGTAAAGTTAAATATCATTTCAATAGTATCAAAACCATTATTGCAATTATTATCATATAAAATTATAATACTGCATTGCAATTAAATTATAATGATATTAGAAGTATTTTCAACTAAAAATTTTTTTATGTAGTCAAATTTACATGAAAAAATTTTGCATACTATTCAGCATCAATTTCAGAAAATATGTCCAGATGAATACCTCTACATACAGTCAAACTCTGATAAGACACCCCTCATTAAGCTGCCATCCTTGCAGACCACCAAGAAATTTGGTGGAACAGATCTTCCCTGTGTTAATGGAATAGGCAAACCCAATAAGAAGCCATCCACCATCTGCCAGTAGAAACATCCGAAACAAATATTCCTTTTGGTATTGTATTTGTCCTTGTTAATCTGCCAGGGACATGTAAGGTGACTTACATCCCAAAGTTCATCAGTTAAAAGCAGTATTAAAAGCTCTCTGGATTCATCTGAAACCAGCAGGTGAAAGAGATGGAGTTAACGTTTAATCATATCTCTTTAAGCTTGGTTCACACCTAGGTTGTAGAAAATTTAAGATCATAAGAACCAGATTGTTTATTGTGTACTGAACAAATAAGGATACTGTACAGTAAACTGTGTACATTGTGTTTTATAGAGAAATCAAAGTAGAGGATCAGAATAGCAGATGGACATGTTTTCTATATAGTACTGTACATATATAGTATGTACACTATACTGTAAAGTATAATTTTTTAGGAAATGTTAAGTTTGAATGCTAAATATAAATATACTGTATTTTATTAAATTTAATAAATTTGAGTTTATTTTCATTTCTATACTACATATGTTTTCAATAAACCACCAATTCTGATTAGCTATCAAAATCTTCTGCAATTGTATGGTGGGGTCTTATTGGGGTTTGACTGTAATGTGAAAAGCAGTTCAAATTGGCAAGATCAAATTGACAACTAGATCCCAAATCAAATAAAATAAAAATCTGAACTAGTTTATTGGACCTTAAGTAAAATTAAAATGCAGGAGCACTTTTGGGCTGGACTGCCCCTCATCAGCTGCACATCTCTGTGCAGATGATGAGGGGCAGTCCAGCCCAAAAGTGCTCCTGCATTTTAATTTTACTTAAGGTCCAATAAACTAGTTCAGATTTTTATTTTATTTGATTTGGGATCTAGTTGTCAATTTGATCTTGCCAATTTGAACTGCTTTTCACATTACAGTCAAACCCCAATAAGACACCACCATACAATTGCAGAAGATTTTGATAGCTAATCAGAATTGGTGGTTTCATACTACATATGTTTTCAATAAAACATATGTAGTATAGAAATGAAAATAAACTCAAATTTATTAAATTTAATAAAATACAGTATATTTATATTTAGCATTCAAACTTAACATTTCTAAAAAATTATACTTTACAGTATAGTGTACATACTATATATGTACAGTACTATATAGAAAACATGTCCATCTGCTATTCTGATCCTCTACTTTGATTTCTCTATAAAACACAATGTACACAGTTTACTGTACAGTATCCTTATTTGTTCAGTACACAATAAACAATCTGGTTCTTATGATCTTAAATTTTCTACAACCTAGGTGTGAACCAGACTTAAAGAGAGATATGATTAAACGTTAACTCCATCTCTTTCACCTGCTGGTTTCAGATGAATCCAGAGAGCTTTTAATACTGCTTTTAACTGATGAACTTTGGGATGTAAGTCACCTTACATGTCCCTGGCAGATTAACAAGGACAAATACAATACCAAAAGGAATATTTGTTTGGATGTTTCTACTGGCAGATGGTGGATGGCTTCTTATTGGGTTTGCCTATTCCATTAACACAGGGAAGATCTGTTCCACCAAATTTCTTGGTGGTCTGCAAGGATGGCAGCTTAATGAGGGGTGTCTTATCAGAGTTTGACTGTATGTAGAGGTATTCATCTGGACATATTTTCTGAAATTGATGCTGAATAGTATGCAAAATTTTTTCATGTAAATTTGACTACATAAAAAAATTTTTAGTTGAAAATACTTCTAATATCATTATAATTTAATTGCAATGCAGTATTATAATTTTATATGATAATAATTGCAATAATGGTTTTGATACTATTGAAATGATATTTAACTTTACTGTTAATTGTCAATATAATCTAATATTATAATAGTTATTATAGTATGATAGAAATTTACACATATGTTGTTTTATGATAGTTATTGCATATCTGCTGCTTTATAGTAGGGTAGATATATAACATACAATATTTTTTTAGTTTTACTCTAAAATAATTATATAATAATTTACATAAATTTGATATACAGGTAGTAAATGATCATCTTTCCAATTATTACAGTTATAAATTATCATATTTCTTTTTTATACAAAATAACTAAAACATTTGTAATGATATACTTGTATTTAAACTGTTTTCAAATATTACTTTCTTAATAATTACGTTTGGTTTCAAACCATCTGTTATCTTATTATAAAAAAGTAATGCTGTGAGTGATAATACTTTAGAGCGATCAGTCTTGCCAATTTACCTCGCATGCTTTGCGTAACCCACCTCCCCTATATTGAATGCATGTGGGACATGTCTAACGCACTCAATGTAGGCAGCACGGTATATGGATTGGAAACTGTAGCCGATCATGATTTCCGGTTTCCAGCGCCTAGTTGAAAGTGACAAACATTTTGGTCGGAGCTGTACATACTATATATGTACAGTACTATATAAAAAACATGTCCATCTGCTATATCTAGCCTCATCAGCTGCACAGAGATGTGCAGCTGATGAGGGGCAGTCCAGCCCAAAAGCGCTCCTGCATTTTAATTTTACTTAAGGTCCAATAAACTAGTTCAGATTTTATTTTATTTTATTTGAAAAGCAGTTTGTAACTGTTAGAGTTAAAGCTTACTTTAAATCTTTGAATAAAATTCAATTAATATTCTATGTAAGTGTTAATATAATCTGAATTTTTATGCTGCTGATGAGGATTTTTTAAGTTGAAAGCACTACAGGCTGTAAGATTTCCGGTTTCCAGCGCCTAGTTGAAAGTGACAAACATTTTGGTCGGAGCTGTACATACTATATATGTACAGTACTATATAAAAAACATGTCCATCTGCTATATCTAGCCTCATCAGCTGCACAGAGATGTGCAGCTGATGAGGGGCAGTCCAGCCCAAAAGCGCTCCTGCATTTTAATTTTACTTAAGGTCCAATAAACTAGTTCAGATTTTATTTTATTTTATTTGAAAAGCAGTTTGTAACTGTTAGAGTTAAAGCTTACTTTAAATCTTTGAATAAAATTCAATTAATATTCTATGTAAGTGTTAATATAATCTGAATTTTTATGCTGCTGATGAGGATTTTTTAAGTTGAAAGCACTACAGACTGTAAGAATTTATTAATTTATTAATAAAAGCTTTGTTCTATTTATAAAAGTGCTTGGTTTTAATGGTATTGAGAAAATTTTGTATTGCTTATGATTAGAATGAATTTATGTGTATTATTAAAATTTAAAAAATTGATAGTTGGCTGTATTACAATAATGATATCAGTATTGATATTGTAATACATTATTATATATACTTAAGACCATAAAGTTTTTATGCATTTTGAAACAGTCAGACCTAACAATTTATAATAAAAATATTTTCTATAGAAAATCTTATGTATAAGAAAATAATTTATGATAAATACTTTTCAAAGATAGCAGATTAGGATGATATTTAGAAGTAGATACTTTGATTGACATTTTTATTTATATTTTTTTTTAAAGTTTTAATAATTCTATAAGATGTAGATATTAATCTTTTGATAAGAAATAGCTATTTGTTTTATTTTTATTATTATTTTTAAAAATCAAATGCATCTTTGAAGGCTGATCAGAGAAGAAATACAGAAAAATACTAAAATCTGACTTACATAAATTCAACTTTACATAAAAATTCTGATATCATAAATATTTTAAATCATCAATTTAGTATGAAAAATAGAAGAGTAATTTTATACAATACTGTCATAACAATGGCTATGACACTATTGTACACTAATACAACAACACTTTCAATAAAGTATTGTAGTCAAAAGTATTGTTAAATATCAATAATATACTAGCAATCAAAATCATTTGGATGTTAGTGTTTTATTATTTGGTATTAAGTATTAAATTTTTGATGCAAAATTTTATTTAAATTCATCATTTGACCAATATAGTAACTTTAGTTAGCTGTATGTTTTGAGTAATGTATATAACACTCTTTTCTATTCCTTATAAAATGTACTATAAAATTTATGAGTTAATTCACAATATTTACTTTCTTTTTATCATTATGTAATAAATTAATTATGCAATTATATAAATGCTGCAATTTTTGAAAATCACATTATAGGTATTAGAATATTATCAATGAAAAGTATTGTATGATCAATATACATATTTATTATTATTTAAGAACAATTTTGATACTCTTATTCCTAACCAATGATTTTGATATGTGACAATTCTTAAGAACGTATGAATAAAATTTAAATATTTTGATAATTATGTTTATTATATTTCAATTAATACAAACAAACAAGACAATCATTATACTAAGTTAATGTTGTTCAATTTCATTACAGGATATTATATTTATGTACTGTTATATTGTAAACTATTATAAAATATATTATTGCATGATATCAGCATTGAAAATTTTTAGAATTAATAGTGTTAACATAGAATATAAATTTTTAAAAATTTTAAGAATATGTTTATTCAGTTTGATTTACATATTTATAACTCCTGCAATTATATAAATTTGTCTCATTTAATTTTCATAAACAATATTTTTCTAAAATATAGTGAAATATTTTTTGATGCTACATATAATGATAAATTAACAATTTAAACCAATAAAAATTATCATCATCTTTTCTTTGTTTGAGCTTTTTAAACAAAACTCAAGAAAAGAAAACAAAATAAATATATCATGGAAATATCTGCAAGGAATCTATAATTCTCTTAAATAAATTATTCTTATTAAATTTAACTTAATTCTTAAATTTAAATGAAAATATATGGGATTAAATAAAATTTAAAAACTTCCTAAAGCAAAATAAATAAACATAAAAGGGAAAAAGCAGCATAATAGCAGCTGGAAAATTAGTTTAAAACATTTTTAATAATTATA
Source organism: Olivierus martensii (assembly GCA_000484575.1). Classification (NCBI taxonomy): domain Eukaryota; kingdom Metazoa; phylum Arthropoda; class Arachnida; order Scorpiones; family Buthidae; genus Olivierus; species Olivierus martensii. The sequence goes on along the minus strand of AYEL01070960.1, from coordinate 56,046 downwards.
AAATTTATATATGCATACCTTTATAAACAATTGGATGAGATTGTCTAAAAAATACAAGAGCTGGAAATTTAGTCACAGTTGCTTTCTTTTTAGCAAAATTTGTATCATCTGTTGTAACAAATAAAATTCCATGTTTATCTGTATCATCATCTATATTCTCAAGTTCTTGGAGAATTGCTTCACAATTTGTACAGTCATTTGGAGCTAAAAGAAATTATTTCAATATTAAAAATTGTTATATAATGAACCAAAAATTACTTTAAATAAAATGTAATTTATATTAAAATTTGTGTTTAAAATTAGAGTAATTTAAAATCCTATTGACAATAAAATAATATGCTAGTAAACTATAAAGTATCAGAAAACATTATCCAAAGACTTTTTATCTTACCTGAGACTATGATGCTAAAAACATTATAGAAACTAAATTTTACATAGATAAATTTTATATCAGTTTAAATAAGCTAATTATTATTGTCAGTTCCAAATAAAATGGAGCAAGTATAATCATTTGACCTAGGATCCAGATCTAGAAAGATCTAAAATCAAAAATTTCCCAAAAAATTTTGCATCTTCTGTAAAAACATAACATGTAATAAATATATCATATATTTATTTGTGACTGCCCCATCACATCTCTCACAATAATTTTGATAAACTTAATATATTTTCTGTGTACATAGCATACTAATAATGAAGAAAATGTAATGGTCATGACACAATAGCATTACTATCAACATTCAACCAATAATTATTACCGATAAATAGCATTGGAATTATTGAAATCATCATTATACTTTTTCTTCAATTTACAAATGTGATATATTTCTAAAAAATGCTTACAAACCAAATTCTCATAAATCACGGACAAAATTACTTTAATTTAAACAACAAAAATTATAATTACTGAGCTGAAAGATATCATCTATATTTTCCTCAAATATATTAGTTTAAACAAAAACAAAATTGCTTAAATAATTATCATTAGTTAGCACAGTACTTTCCAAAGATTTTTCATATTGACATTCCAAAGCTGTCCAAAATGCTATGAACAATGTCCACCAAAAATTGCTGTAATATAATTATAATATTTTTCCATCTTTTAGAAAAAGAATAAATTTTTTTTGGAAAAAAAAGTTTTTTTGTTTCTTTTAAAATATTTACATTTACAAATAAATTTTAATAAAAAGATTTTTTAAGTAGTATTTCTCAATTTTATTTTATTTATTTTTTATATCAGTAATTTTGTAATTTCTCACACATTGTTACACAAAATCCTGGAGTGTTAGGACTTCCAGTTTAGTATAACACAATTTAAAAAGGCAGTTTTTCTTAATAAAAAGTTCCTAATAAATTGAATGGTTAGCTGCTGGATAGCATAATAAGTTTACACCTGGAGGTTCCAAATTTTGGAGAATCTGATAGCTGAAGGATGGAGATTAATTGGATAGAGAATCAGATCCTCATCCTTTATATATTATTGATCAAACTATGAATGGCCTATAAGTGGACTCTAGAATGGCTAAGCTGCTTAATAAACTCTGAATGGAAAGTAACAAAAATTTTAAAAAGATATGCATTTCAGCAAGATCTACCTTTTTTAAAGGCAGATCTGCTGAAATGCATATCTAACCATAGATATCAAATTTTACTAACAAATTGAGGTTCAGACATTTGGGTCATTTGCCGATTCCGTCACGTTTGACGTCGTGACGTAATTTTTCACGCCGACGCGGTATAGTGGTTCTCGACTGTACATTTGAGACTTAGAAGTTATATTGCGTGAAAACAACGGTTGTAAAATGAGATCGTAAATCGGGAATCACCTGTATTTTTTATTTTCAACTTTAATTCTAAAATCCTTTCAAGATATTTTATAAATTTCTACGTTATCTTATGTAGTATAAAAATGCTATATCTTGCGTATCCCACTATTAATTTTTGAACTAATTAGTAAATTTTCATGAAATTGGTAATGATATTCTACCATTAATGATAGAATGATAGATAGCCTATCATTTAAGGATCATTAAATCATTATTAATAATAAATACACAAAAAATGTATAATGAATTATCACATCATATATTTCATATATAGTTTACATAAAAATGCAGATATATCAATATTTTATAATTCTATATGCATATAAACTTTTATTGATGAAGATTTCAGCTTAAGATATTTTCGGAAAGTTTTCTTCTAGAAATGCTTTATATTTAAAAATTAATACATGAATATTTTCATATAAAGGAATTTATATTATTGTATTTCTAAATTACTGCTATTTTATAATATAAAAATGCTTTTCTGAACATTATTTATTATTGATTTCTATATAAAAATCGAAGTAATTTTTTTCTAAATTTTTTAGTTATATTTCATAACAAAATATACTGCAATAAAAAATTTTTCAAGAATTTTAGAAATTACGGCTGTTCATTTAATCTTTTTCAAAACGCATAAAAATGAAATAGGCAGTTTATCACTTTTAAGACCGCAAAAATTACTACATTTTTCTTTCTTTTGTTGAATAAGAAATACTCATTATTCTCTTAGATAATTAAATAAATTAAAACTTATACATAAAATTCATGGGAAGTAAGTAACGCATAAAAATGAAATAGGCAGTTTATCACTTTTAAGACCGCAAAAATTACTACATTATTCTTTCTTTTGTTGAATAAGAAACACTCATTATTCTCTTAGATAATTAAATAAATTAAAACTTATGCATAAAATTCATGGGAAGTAAATGAAAATTAAAAAATAATATTTTTAACCTTAAGTGTTAAGCAATATTTCTAAAAATCGCAATTAAAAGTTAAAACTTTTACTAAAAATCCATTAAACTCTTTCATTAGGTGACGTTAATTTATGTTTCTATTTACATAATAAATATTATATGCACTCTCATGTAACTTTAAGTATTATTAAATTTACTATTAAAAAAATGTAAAATTTTGAACTTCGTTATAAAATTAATTAATTTATTATTTTTTATCACTTTAAAGCATTCATTCAGTGAAGCGTTTTAAATTCAATAATCCATTTTACTGAGAATATTTTAATTTTCAGTAAAATGGATTATGGAAATAATGGACTTTTATTTTTAATCGCGAATCGAAAGTAATCATTTTAGATTACTTTTGATTCGCGATTAAAAATAAAAGTTTTTTAATCAACATTTTAATGATAGTATAATTATGCTGAAAATATTTCCGAGTTTTTCATTAAAATTTCATAAAAACAGAATCTTTTTTTATATTTATTTCATAGATTATATTAACAATAGATTTTAAAGTTTATTATATTTAAATAAATTGTAAAGACTAATTGATTTTATTTGAGACTCAGAAATTCAAAAATTAAATTTGAATGATTACAGTAAGCGAATGTCTGCATAATTATATTAAAGTGAAAATATTTTTACCAGCAAAAGTGATAAAAGTATTTTCTAATTAAGTCTATATTGACCTGAAGTTGAGATATTATCACGAATGGAAAGGAAATTTATCCAACTTCATTAAACTTACTACTTTTCCTTTAGAAATTCTTTCTACTTTTGGAATTTCTACTGCAAATTACTGTCTTAATGAATACGCTAAGAAATATTTTAAATATAAGAATGACTTTTCTAAGAATTGATTTTAATTTAAGATTTTATTTCAGTTGCATTCAAGCAATTAAGGTCTAAATATTGACAAATGAAAATTTTAAAACAGAAAACTTTTCTAGTAGTAAAATTATTTATTTATTTATAGATACATATGATTTAACTTATAATTTTTTTTTAGTTTATAAAAGCTTATATATGAATATATTATATTTTAATCAAAGAACTATATTAATAAATAGTGATTATCATGTCACAAATGTCATGATACATATTTGCAAGTAACATGCATAATATAAGAAGATATGTTGTTATGTAATAGTATTGCTCTATTTTCTATGTAACTAAATTTAATTTTTCAAATGACGAGCAAAAATTTGCAAAAACAGATTTGAATTTTATGTTCTGTTATAACTTCATTTCGGTAAATATTAAGTGACGGAGCAGAACAGTCCCACCACAAATTGTCCATACACCTGGTGGATTCAGCTGTCCGGTGTATGTTTGAGATAACAGACATTACTAATGTTTTATAAAGAAATGAATCAATTGAATATGAAATTTAATTTATAGAATTTGAAATCAGTATTCATATCAAAATGTAATAAAGTAGGGCATTCCATCACGTCACTCTCCCAGTACCACCCCTAGACGAAGGATAGAAGTTCAAAGGTAAGACGAAGTGTCATGGAGGCCATGTCTTGCTACCGACAATTCTTTGCTAAACGAAAGAGGAAAAGGCAAACGACGTCAGATGAGTTCTTAACAAAACAGCAGACAAGTTCAAATGAGGAAGAACCTTCCTCATCACAAAGATAAATTATTTATTCGAATATTTTTTATTTTCATGAATGATTTACGAATACAAATCGATATTAGCAATAAAAAATGTCTATAATTAATGTAATACAATAGTAACGATACATGTTACGTATCATTTTTTTATTTTATTTTATTTTGTATGTTTTTTTATTCATTGTCCTGCTTCACCTTTCCCATTATTTACATGTTAAGATAACCTCATTTAACGCTGTTTCATTTAGCGCTTTGTTTTGTTGGAACGTATCCCCCGCGTTAAACGGGGTCTTACTGTACTTAGAACCATTTATTTTCAATACTATAAAATTATATTTTGATAAAACTAAAATGCTATCCTGTAGGAGTAAACGATATATATGTTTAAAAGACTCGGCGTCAAGATATCCTTTAATGGCATAACACTACTAAATTTCATAAAAATTCATTAATGGTTCAAAAATGATTAGTGGGGGACAAACAACAGACATGATGGTAATCTTATAAGCCTCCTTTTCCATCGAAAATAAGGCTAATCATTATTTAAGTAATTGCCAATCTTGAAATTAGTCTATGATGGAGAAAATTTTTCAAAAATTTCAGATTTAAATCGAAGAAAGATTAGAAATCTTTCTTCGATTTTTAATTTTTGAAATTTAGATATTTAGCTTTCAGATTTTTTTTTAGATTTAGGTTAAATTTGGATTGTAATTTCAAATTTTAGAATGCTGTATAGTTATTTAATAACTATTGTTTAATATTTCAAAGATGACGAAAGAATACTTGAAGAATACATTAACTGTGAATTGTAATAAAATCAATTTAACAAATTTAAGTAATTTTAATTGATTTGTTTTGTTTAATTACTTTAACAAAATTATATTCTTTTGTTTAAAAATTTTAAATCTGCATGATTTCAGAATTATCGAGATTTAAAAGATGAAAAAAGTTCGAAAAAATAGGAATACATCATTTTTATAATAAATAAATTAATTAAATTTATTTATTTTATTCATTTATTGAAATTTCATTGTTTCACAACAGAAAAAGGCTTAAAAGTTTTCATATTTATTTAAATTAGTTTTTTTTAAGAAATCGAATGAAAATTTAATCTATCATTATTCAGTTATTGGAATTGTTGGATTGTTTAATTAAATTTAATAATTTAAATACAATTTCAGTTTTGAACAATATAGTTAACAGGTTTATCATAACTTTTTTTTTTATTTTAAATATCTAATCACTAATAAATTTCCTGGGATTCCGGATCTTTACAAGTAATTGAATGTAAGGAATTACTTCTGAACAATAGAATAATTAATCCAAAAGAGAAAGGTCAAGTGGAAACATTCAAGTCAATTTTTCCAGTAATGGAAGATTCATTTCTATCTTTGTTAATTAAAATCAAATATCTCTTGAAGACTACTACAATCAATAAATAGTTAAAGTGACACAGATGGCATTATAATTTACAAAGGTGTCGAATTATTATATTATACATATGTAAACTTTCCTTATTAATTAAATAACATGCGAGACAAACTAGTCGTAAGTTGATTTAACATTTACTTATTATTTTTACAATCTTATTAAATCATTACAATGCTAGAATATGTTATTCAAATTGACACAGGTTTAAATAAATCACCAAAATCTCGAAAAATTTAATTTTCACTGCAACTTAAGAAGCGTAATAAGATGGTTTTTCAGACTGTTTCAAAGAAGAAAAAAAGGTAATTATCTTCATGAAAATGTATTTAATATACTTTTTCTTGACTATTTTTCAAAGAAGAAAAAAAGGTAATTATCTTCATGAAAATGTATTTAATATACTTTTTCTTCTCTATCTATTGTCTCAATTTATTCATCATTCATTTCATTCAAATCTATTGTCTCAATTTATTCACTAACATAAAAATTATTTTCTTTTTTATTATAGATTGGACATTTTTGACATGAATAACGACTATGCTGGGGGCACAATATGATGGAGATGTCACAAAACGTGAAACACATAACCGCTTATATTTTCAAAACTAATACAAAAATATAAATAATTTATATTTAATTTGTCGGGTATATAATTCTGTCGACGAATATGTAACTAGAAATTAGAAATTTTGATATTTAGTATCGTTTTTTTTTTTTTTGAGAAAACTAAAAGTTCATATTTTGATCATTTTCCATTGCTCCTTGGTTACACTCAATAACTTCTAATAATAACTTATAATAAGTAGACATAAATAGTAATTGACAAAATTGTTTATTACGAAACGTAGTTTTTAGGTCAATAAATAGTTTTGATGTAGCTCTTGTGTTTCCTGAGTAATAAAGATCAATTTTGAGAGAGTTGAAAAATTCGAGCATTTTCAGGTTTGTTTTCTCAATATCTTGAAAATTAAAAATGTAGACATAAACAGTAAGCACAAAATTCTGCCCTTTAAGAACTCTACAAATATGCGTAACTAGATTTCAAATAGAACTTTTAGTTTTTGAGAAATAAACATTACAAATTTACATTGTGAGGTTGGCTAATCGATCTCTGGCATGACGTTATTCGCGAATTTATCTTTGATTCCATGCCGATTTTTTTAAGAAACTTGCTTAAAAATTAAGAAAGACAAATAATACTAAATTTTTTATTGTCGTTGTTATTATTATTATTATTATATAATAAATAGAATTTAATAAGGATTCAATAAATTTAAAATGTCACAATACCTATAAATCAGTCTTCTTAGCATAATTCTTCTCTCATAATTTTTTGGCATAATTCTTCATTATCTAAGGGAAGTCGAAAATAACCATGAAAATAACATGTATACTAATTGTTCGTATAAATTTATGGTAAAATTTTATATTTATTTCTAGGTAAAAATTTAGAAATAATAAACTAATTAAATACTTACTTACTTTTCATAATCATGGGTATATTTAGGAACTTTTATTTTCGATATACTTCAACAATACTTACACCTGCTTAATAAAGAAGTTTCTAAGTTGTTTTTAGTCGGCCGGATGGCCGCGTGGTAAAGCTTCGGCTTACCACCCTGGAGGATCCGGGTCCCACACCTCCAATTTTTCAGGAGGGGTCCGGGCCTGGCCTGTTGGACCCCATCGTGGGTGCTGGCCAGCCTGTGATGGGAGCTATATATAAATGGCCGCCGCCAGATAAAGAATATCCCATGAGAATATGGCGGCGTAATAAAACTAACCTAACCTAAGTTGTTTTTAAATAATTTATCTGTAAAATTAAAATTTTTATTGTTTAATTTTTGTACTGCTTTACATCTTCGTGATTCACTTATTTTTAACTATTAGTAAATAATGCAAATATTAACTATTGATAATTCAAATTACTCATTTTTGAATACTGTAGAGTAAAATAAGACCGACGATCGATTTTAAATTAAGTATTTATACTAAATTAGCTTTTAATGAAAAATACTTTCAAGAAATTGCCTACTTTAACTAAGTACTATAATATAGTAAGCTTAATAATATCTTGCTCACCTTGTCAAATCATTTTATTACTAGCCGGAAAACCTAGTAGTTCCCAGTTATTTCTGGGTCTCATTTTTCTCTTATAAATATCGACAATCATAACTATAAGTCATCGAGACATCAAATGCCGACAAATATTTGTGACATCTTAATGATTTCACATATCGACAAACATAAAAACATAATAAAATGGTCATAATGATGTTACGAATCTAGTAACATCAAATTTAAAATGGAGTGTGTTGAACGACATCATATTGGGAATATAATGATCCATACCAGAATCATTTTATCCGAATATTGATTGCATTCTGGTCTTAAACTTTTCACGACAATCCCAAATTTGAACAATAATTGAAGGATTAACTGGAATCGCTATATAAAATTTATACTGCTTTTTACTCTTAAAAAGAATTTCTATCGCCATTACTTGGGTATAATTCGAACTGTGACAAGCGCAATAGAGCCGTGTTTGTCCTAGCTGATAACAAGTTCATATGTAGTATTCAGTAAGGAAATAACGTAGTTTGTTGTTGTGTTAATAATAATGATACGAAAACCGAAAAATGAAAGATTGAATAGTTTTTTAAGCATTGATATGATTTTTATACTAAAATAAAAAAAAACATATGAGTGTGATTACAGGTCGCCTTCATGAAAGAAGAGGAGGCCTACAGATTCACCCATCTAGCAGAGAAGTATTCCATGTTGATACTTACAACAGAGACTCTCATCAGAAGAGTTTTCAAATAACGCTAGGTAATCATCCAATTTGCCAATACTACAAGATTCACTTCTCATCTAATACCGCATCTCGTACGACAGAATGCAATTGTCACTGATTTTATTCCAGAACTCAAAAACCTGATTCTCCAATAAGAAATATTATTCAAAATTCGTTATCATGTAGCTACCTGAAATAAAGAATTCCACTTAAATACGCATTTCGTTGCGACTCCAATAAATGTCCCAATTTCAGGCCGATTTTGGCCGCTTGGATTGCAATGCACATTGCCATGTTCGACGTGTTGACGAATTTTCGAAGCCTCATGTCCATTTTATAGGCATTTATAGTTACTACAGAAAGATACTATTTACCTTTTATTGTTATAGATACAAGCGAGTTTTAATGTGCAGATTGGTTTCTATGGTTTGAATTCAGAGAAAATATAATACTTTTAATAATGATTTGTTCGTACTCAATTATATAAAAGAAAAATTTTCAATTTTTGAAATTTTTATGAGAAACTTATGAAATTATTAGGTATTAAATTTTTAATATATTTAATGAATCTAACATTACGCTAAAACATAATACTTTAATATAAATTCACAATATTATCAAAAAATAACCATACTTATAATAAACTGAGAATTTAGAATTAGTTTCATTATTTATATAAATTTTTTGATATTCGAATGAGAATTATAAGTCTAATTTTATTATACAAATTTAAACTATTGCAATAATACACACATATACAGTATATAGTTAGAAAAGTTTTTGTTTCTAGAAATTCGAGAAATATTCGGAAAGGAAAGAGCAATTCAAACAAAGTTCTCTATTCCAATTCAAAAGAAAGTAAGGCTTGAATTCCACAGGGATGATGCCAGGTACTTTATTACGATTTATTGCCAAACAACAGCTGTTATACTTTGACAAAAGAATTACATCAACGACTTCGAAAATATTTTTTAAAATTTTATGAAGACTCAGCTAACATTTATAATATAAATCTTGTTAAATGTCTCCATGAGCATAAAAATGCCATATAGCTCTATTTCTCTTATATAGAATTTTAAAAAAATATATATGTTGATAAATAAATTGAAACCTTCAAAATATGCCAAAAGATTCATCAAAAATTCTTTACTGTATGATAAGTTCAATAATATAATAAATAAATGATAGAAAATTAAAATAATAAAGCAAAATTATATAAGAGAAATTTTTACTTTTCTATCTTCTTAATAATCTTCTAATCAGTTTAAGTTTCTCTTTTTTTATGTTTGATGTAGGTTTTATTTTCGGTAGTAAATACTAGATTGAGGCTATTAAGGTTCCTTAGAAGTACCAAAAAGTATCAGGAAAAAGAAAAAATAAATACTGTACATCCAATTGGAATAAAATGCATTTACTCGTTATTTTTTTACAGTTTTATATCTTTTTTTTTTTTTCTTTTATCTTCTCCCATATAACTGTTATTTGCTAACATCACATTACTGTACCTTTTCGAATAGCAATGTATTGTTAAATAATTCATTATTCTTTTATAAATATAAGTTTACATTTCTTTTTAAATCCTAAAAATATTTGTATATTAACTATTACAGATTAAAAAAAAATTATTAAATTTTACTACAATGATTTTATGAATTACATGGTTATAATATAAAATGTAAGATTTAGTTATATTAAGTATACGAGTATATTATAAAATGCTTTCTAGTAATGGTTATTAAATAAGATTAAACAACTTGACTTCAATTTTTGGTTTATACGAATAAAATAAAATTAACTTTTTTCTCATTTATAGCTTTGAATATACATTAAAAACAGTACTAAGATTAGGATGTATCTTAGAAATTAGATTCGGTTACTTTGACTGATATTATTGACTTATTTTCTTAAACTATCAATTCAGTAGCGCTATAAACTATATATACCTCGTATATGTTACTGTAAAAACCCGAAACTGATAAGTCCTAGATCTTACCGATAAATCCTAGAATTTACCATAGTGAGGTGGTAAAAACCCGAAAATATTTATAAACGCTTCCATTTCGGGCTTTTACCAAACCATTTCGGTAAATGCCAGTATTTACCAACACGAATTGGTGAAAGTCCGAATAAGCAATGAATCTATCTGAGCCTGTACTCTGCAATTCATAATAACAGCAGTTATCACAGACATTAAAGACGAAGAATTTTATGAACTTGGAACTAAGTTGGGTAAACTAAAAGCGTTGTATATAAAAAAAAAAAATTTATCTGGTGCAAAGAAAATTTTTTAAGTGTCGGAAAAGAAGAAATAAGTGTACATAAAATGGTATAAAAAGTTGATGGAGAAGGATTCAAAAAATACAACTGTGCAAATCAGCCAATTTACTTTGTAACTCCAAATGCCACAACAGTCAATCTTCCTGTAATATATAAGTTCAGTTATGATTTGATAATGTTAAAGGAAATTAATAAGTCACTTTTATTTCATGAACATTTTCTTATAATACATTAATTAAATGTAGTAAAATAATAAAGCAGTTATATTTAATGCTATTTTGGACATTGTTTCATATTTAAATTGATAAAGGCAAATTATTATAATGTATTAGTTTAATAGTGAAAATATAGAATTTTATCTCATAATAGAATCCTGTTTTAATTTCCAATTCCATTAAAACAGTTTTTAAATAAAGAATGATAATTAAATATATAGACATAATACAATAGATATTATATATAAATTGAATTTCATAAAATTATCCAAGATAAATAAATTATTCTTTGAATATGTAAATTTTAAAATATTCTAAGAATAATTTATATATATATATGCATATTTAAAAAGCACAATCACAGTCAAATAAAACCCAATTGATAAAACCATAAAACAAACTTTTACCAATTTCGAGCATTTACCGAAATGGTTTGGTAAAAGCCCCAAAATTGAAGGGTTTACAGTGCCGGATTAAGCTAGTGCGGGGCCTGTAACGTATGTTAAGAAAGGGGCCCTATATTAAAAAATAAATAAAACAACGCTAATATATTTGAACACACATTTTTAATTTGCATAGTAATCATTATCAAAAATAACAACACAGTCAACATTAAATATTAATTTTTCTACATTTAGCATGAGCAAATTTGTTGATGATATAGGATGTATCCATTTCACGCAGAAGTTTATGTTCAGAGTCACGTCAGTCACCTTCTTATGCTCTTTTTCTCACAATTTCGTGATACCAAATTAAAAGGTGCTAAATATGGCATAAATCACAAGATCATTGGTTTAACGCTCGTATTAGATGACCAAAAAATTATGTACATATTGGCGCGGAACCCGTAGCATATGCTACTTTTGCTACTATATTAATCCGGCACTGACCGTTTACAAGCACTTTTCGAGCTTTTACCACGCTCACTATGATAAATGCAAATTAACCTAGGCTCTCATTGGATACCATTTATTTTTTAGATGAAAACAGTTATTTGAGAAAGAAAATCTAATGACAATATTATTACATCATAAAATACAGTTCTTTGTTTTAATCGGATTTTAATCAGGATTTTAGTGAATATTAAACAACATAAAAATATCTATATACAGCATAAAATTTTGATGAAATTGTTTGAGTGATACAACTTATGGAAGAGACTATATGGAAAGGCCTCTGTACCCTATTTTGGATATATTTGGTTGAAATTTAAGCCCATTAGTTTTTTTTTCTAATAAAAGCCTAAAATCAAATAATAATCTGTATTTTAGTAATATGAAACAAATGAAAAAAGTAAAACATTATGCATTTTTATATACCTGAAGGGAAATGTTTTATTCATATAAAACTTTTCAACTCATTAAAATAGTCGATATTTAAAATGACACAAAAGAAATTATATTGCATAAAATTATTTTTCAAATTTAAATAAAATTATTAAAATCAACGATTACTTATTATACTACAAAAATCTATTATTAGATATTTTAAAATCTTTTGGTTGATCATATTCCGTCAAAAAGTTCTGTTTCATTTTTGTGATAAATTGCATGAGTGTTAGATAAATGAGAAGACTGACACTCACAATCCCACTTTGTTTGCTCTTGTCAAAGTCATGTGACAAGAGAGGAAGTACTTTCCCGTTCTCGATCATGTTCCGGAACTCAAAAGTCCTTATCTATTGCTCTATATATCAGAGCCGCACAACATTAACCTGTCCAGAAATATTAGAGACTTAGTCTATAATAAATTCCCTTGAGGTCAATCCGAACAAGAACCACAGAATAGATGCAATAGATATGGTTGATTTATGTGAAGGATTTCAATACCATCAACCAAATAAAACTAGGAAGTATTTTAATAAATCCTCAACTGAAAACGAATTGAATGACTTCTTATCTTCTGCAGTATTTATCATCAAATAATGCTTCATTTTTTAACAAGAAAAAAATTTAATGATAGATGTTAAGCTGTTATCTTGAAGAATTTTGTTTCATTTTATGCATAAATAAAATTTCTGTATTTATTTAAATGACGAAAATGTACTTAATTATGAATATAAGCAAGCAAGCATTCATGTTCAAATAAATGATTTTCTTTTAATTACAATCAATAGGCTTTTATACTTCGTTAAAGTGTTTGAATGATGTAATTTAAAGAGAGAAAAATTATATGTAAAATGAAAAAGAAATTGAAATAGATAAAAACTGAAGATAAGATTTATTATTCTAGCGTATATTTTTAATTGGATAAAACAGTAAAAGAAATTTAAATACTTCAAAATACTCTAATTAACTAGGACTATTTGTTGCATATATTTTAAACTTGTTAAACAAGAATTAATAAGAAAAAAGTGTAAGAATTAAAAAATAAAAAATTAGATAAAATGTAAACAGAAAATTGCATAATTTAAGTTGAAAATTTAAAAATATTCTTTGTATGAAATATAGAAACAAAGAAAATATAATTCAATTTTTTTTTATTGAACATAAATTATAAATTAAGTTTTAAGTGTATTATAAAACTTTCAAATTTTTATCTAATAATTCAATTCAACTCAAATGAAAAATGTCTGATAATTATTTTAATATATTCATTTTTTAGTCTGTAATTAATTTTACTTCATTTTAGAAATACATAATTAGAACAAATACAATATAAGAAATTAAAACAGTTAAAAATTTAAAAATTATATATAATTAAAGTTTTTCAATGACTTTACAAATAAGCATAAAATATAAAATGGCTCTTAAACTATTAATATAAACATTTTCAAACAATATTAGTTATTTGAAAGCTCCTAAATTATTTTGCTCAGCCAGATGGCCGCGTGGTAAAGTTTTGGCTTACCACTCTGGAGAATCTGGGTTCAAATCCGGGTCCCACACCTCCAGTTTTTCAAGAGGGGTCCGGGCCTTGCCCGTTGAACCCCATCATGGGTATTGTCCAGCCTGTGATGGGTGCTATAAGTGACCTCCGCCAGATTCAGTATATCCCATGAGGATATATGGCGGCTTAATCTAACTAAATAACCAACCAACCAACCTAAGCTATTTTGTGAATTTAAATGATAAAAATTACGCAGGATAAAATTATGCATGACGTCATGACGATGCAACAATTGAGGGCATCACGATAATGTCACATGTGACTATGATATCATCAGCAGTATAATATTCCGGAACAATGCCAGGAGATGTTCATGAAGAACCAATGGATAAATTCTTATGAATTTATCCTTTTGTGCACTAATGGATAAATATGTAAATGCATAGCAACTTTTCGTGACTCCGCGAGTAATATAGGTTATCCCGATCGAGATCACCCCAAGGATAGGACATTTTGGGATGGCTGTGAAAATACGTATTTAAATCTTTCAGAGTTTTGTTCGAATTTGGAATGACAGCATAGGTACAGTACATCGGTATGATATCTTCGTGACGTAACTATAGGTGACGTTACAAACGTAGCTGTGTTCATGACGTCATGATGACGTAATATTATTGCGATATAAATGTGTCATCACGTTATTGTGCCTGGACATGTTCATGAATGATGGCATTAATGCCGTCATAGTGACATAACAATAATTCAATTATAAGGTAAGGCATGATTCGTTTTCAACTTATGCATAAGGTTTATAAACTCACTTAAACTGATTTAAAATTTATTTATTACTAGAACCTTACTCTTTAATTTCAGATATATAACATAATTTATGCAAAACTTATACCATCATCACATCCATCTTGGCTAGTAATAAAAAATTCTCTTAAAAGTAATTTAAATTACTTTTAAGAGAATTTATAGATTGTGTTAGTATGAAATAAGTCGCCGGAAAGATATTTTTGTGTGGCCACTTTTAGAGCTTACTATATGTTACGAACTCTCATGGTGGAGTCAACTGGAAGGACGGATAGCAACCAGTCGAACCCGGACCATCCAAATTTATAAACTTCACGGATAAGCTGACAATAAACCTTATAGAAGTATCATTTTGCACATAATATTATAGCATATAGAATGCTATATTATAGCATTTAGAATCCATTAGTTACCAGTCGAACCCGGACCATCCAAATTTATAAACTTCACGGATAAGCTGACAATAAACCATATAGAAGTATCATTTTGCATATAATATTATAGCATTTAGAATCCATTAGCTATTAATGTCCAGTTTCAATGTTGATTTCATGAATGATGGCATCACCACGGTTAAGTAACGTCGCCCATTGTTACATCACGATGAGGCCATAACAGTGTGAGGTGACATCATCTCAAATTCGGACATAACTCTGAAGGATTTAAATAAAGATATTTTCTTTCACTTACCAAAAATCTCTTGAGATGATCTTCACTTAGGGTAGCTAATGTTACTCGCGAGCCACAGGAAGTCTCCGTACACAGTTAGGCCCCAAGAGATCAAATTGTGTGGGAACTTATGCGGAACAGACATACATTGCATTATATATATATATATACATTTACACACACACCAGTGCATAGTGATATATATGGCATCAAGTGTTAATTAAACGAATTATATATATATATATATATATACATTTACACACACACCAGTGCATAGTGATATATACAGTATATACTGTATATATGGCATTAAGTGTTAATTAAGCAATATAGATAAGCCATATGCTATCCTTGCAATGCTTAAAGTTAGTCAATAATAAAAAATAAAATTATTAATTAAAAGTTATTAATGAGAGACACACAGACACAAAGGTGATCTTATGCTATCTTTACCTTCGGAAAATAAGTTATAATGTGAATTAGGCCTACAGTTAAATTATTGTACATAAAATTATAATCATTGTATTTTAAAATGTGAATTATTATTAAAAATATTTAATTTAGGAAATGATTTATAAATAATAACCAAAATGTTTTGAAGAAACAATTTATATTATATTTAACATATTTATATGCTGTATTGCATATATCTTAAAACAAATAATCAGAAACGAATGCATACAGCGGCAGTAATAATAATATATCAGGATGACAATCAGTGCCCTAAAAGTAGATAGGGTAATATATTTTGAATGAAAGTGGTTCAGGTAATTAATGTTCGGATAATCAACATTCTAATGCATTTCAAATTAATAGGATTTTTATGTAATTTATGATCTTACTGAGATATCAAAATCTACTTGATATGCTTACTTATGAACTATACAATATTTTCTTATTAAAATTTTCGAATTTCTTCCTATTAGAGTACAATCCAAAAATTATGAGTAAATACAAATAGAAAAATTCAAATTTATTCCAGAATTGATGATGCCACATGCATTCTTTCTGAAAAAATTTTCTCGTTAGATAATGGAGAAATTGATGATGATTAATATAGTATATTAAAATAAGAGAAATACCATTTATTTCAAGATCTTATGGATAAATTCTTAATAAGATGCTAAGAATATGCATTAGATTTGGAACTGAACGACTTTCATATTATCTTAAGAGCAGATTATGTAATGCAAATTTTCATGAATAACATTTCACTATCGAATGTACAATTTTTTATTTCTTTACTTTCTAATATAGAGGGTATAACGTTAGATTTTTCCCCTTCCGACGACAAGTGTGAAATTCAATAAATAAAATCCTGATAAATTTTAACAATTGCTCAATTTATTTACTGTAGTCTTATTTCGTTTCTAAAAAAGATTGTAAAACTTATTTAAAATAATTCTTTCTTTGATAATCATTTCAACAATAATTCACATAAAAAATATCTCATTTATAAAATTGATTTCTCTTTGATTTCATGAAGAAAAACAAATCGACAGTGGAAAGCAATGTGAAAATGAAATAAAAAATTCTAATGGAAATTTATAGATTTTTCTTTGTAAGGAATAGAACAATAAAACAGAATAAAACAATTTAATGAGTAAGTTGAAATAAAAATATCGGAAAATGAATTACTGATATACGAGTTAAATGAGAAGGAAGTAGAAGGTTTATAAAGATATATTCGAATCTGAAGTATTAAATAATTCTTTTTGAACTTCTAGTTTTCAGATAAATGTTCCATAAGATGTCCTGACTAAAGGAGTGTTTCATAAATTTAAATGCTGTCTTTAATCACTCTTTTTTATTGGAAAATAAATAACATTTTTATTAACCATTGTATGAATTTAGGACTTTTTAAAGCATAAATTTTTAATTATAAAAACCTTATTGTTTTTCATATAATGTTAAATCAATTTTTCTAGTCATAAAGATAAAACTTGAATGACAGCGAAAACTCAGGTTTTCAAAAAAGTATATTTTTTTTTTATATTCCATAGATATATTTTCATAAACTTTCTACTTCCTTCTCATTTAACTCATATCGATAAGCCATTTTCGATGTTTTATTTTATCTTTCTCATTCAGTTGTTTTAAATTCCGTTTTAGAATATATTGATATTTATACCTATGGAATATTTAAATCTTTGTAAATCGAAATAAATACTATATTTATAAATTCATATATATCATTAATACGATGAAAGAAAAAAATTTTTTTAAATTCCATCTAACAATAATCCAAATAAAATTAATTATTTAAGAATTATTTTAATGCTTACAAAAAAGAAATTTGAAACTTACAGAATTTTCTTAAAATTAGTTAATTAAAGCATGCAAGTGCAGTTTTTGTAGAAAAGTAAGTTTATAGCTTCTTTATTTAATAGTTTAAATATTTCATGATAATTTTTAACTCAATGTTTTATACATAATATTCTAAATTTCTTTAAACATTAACATTTATAAATTATTTTAATGAAAATTAAAATAGATTAGTGGTTATCATTATCAATTACTTTTGAGTCATTTTTTTGTATTATCCGGTTGGAAAACATTTCTAA
This sequence comes from Olivierus martensii, assembly GCA_000484575.1. Taxonomy (NCBI): domain Eukaryota; kingdom Metazoa; phylum Arthropoda; class Arachnida; order Scorpiones; family Buthidae; genus Olivierus; species Olivierus martensii. Next base: position 38,037 of record AYEL01070960.1, on the reverse strand, counting down.
ATTTATTATATCTGCTTTCAGATAATAAAATTTGATATGCCACATTATAGAATACAGTAATATTCTGGATATTAACAATAAATTAATGATATATTTAAATAAGGAATGACAATATGCTAAGATTTATATTTAAATAAATTAATATTTTATAATGAAAAAGCGTTTATTTCCAAAAATGTAACATATTTTCGGAAAATAGGAATTTTTTAAACTTAATTTTTGATTTATTTCAAGCTATATTAAAACCATCAGTTACAAATTCCATAATTCTAATATTAAAAATTGATATTATTTTTTTTTTTTTTTGTAAATTGACATGAGATGTTATTATTTTTTTATACAGGAAATATATAAAATGATACGCATATAACTTTATTCAATTGTCAATATTTACTTTGAGTCTTTCACATGAATTTTTCAAAAAGAAATTTACTTCTCTTCTAATCTTTGACTTAATCCTATTTTTAATGAAAACTTTAGAATGGATAAATATAAAGAAAATAAATATCAGAATTTTCGTTTAGAATAATAAAGTTTGAAGTTTATACAGAATTTTCGTTTAGAAAATAAAGTATAAGTTACTTTTTAAAAATAATGCTAGAAATACATTAAATCTGAAAATTCAGTAAAACGGATTGCATCTTTTTGAGGCAACAAAAATTAAAATAAACTAATAAGATGATTTCAAAACAGTGATAAATAAAGATAATATAAATAATAAATAAAAATTACAGAAAAATATGTAAGAAAAACACTATTAAGAAAAAGTTTAAACATGATTAAACTTAAATCATAAAAGAAAATTTTATATTTGCTATTTATTCTTGCAGTAAACTCGCATATTAGACGAGATAATAAAGCATGGATGAATTTTTAAACCATCATCTGACTAAATGTATCGATCTTCAAATATTTTCGTACAGTTTTCAACTCAAAATATGATTCGATATAAAGTCATAATAAAAAAAAATGTAAAATCTTATTAAAGAAGCAATTTAAAGTCTAACAGAAGAGCAGATATATTCTTAGGAAGAGTTTTCGAAAAAGTACTTTACTGAGATTGTCGTTGGCCATTCGATGTAAAGGAGCGATGTACTGTAACGTAGAAGATATCAAATCATTTTTCATGTTTACGGTTGCTTCTCGGATATTTCCATTCGAGAACTTTTTCATAATTGCATCACTTCTAATGACATCTTGAAATTTTAATAATTTTAGTTACATCCTGCAATAAAATTGCAATATATATAGGGCCTATATATATATATATGAAATTAAGAAAAATTTTAAAATGAAAACACATAAAAATTGCAACTTTGTCGACTGTAGAAAGAGTAATTTTATTTTATTTAATAAATAATAAATTCAAAAATATATTAATTTTATTAATTATAATTTATAGATTTGAAAGAAAAAATTAGTCTCAGTCATTATTATTATTACATGAAATTATATTTATAAATTTATATAAATTTGAAGATTTTATTAATATCATTTACAAATAATTATAATTTTCAAATTTATTTTTAATTTTATTATGCTTGAGTGACGATAAAATCTAGGTAATACAAAATCTGTTATAATTTTTATATTTGTGTATGAAATTTTATCATTTGTAGAAATACAATAAATGCCATTTTGTTGCTTTTCATTAGGGCTAATAAATTACTTACTCTATGGATTAAAAAGTTAATCTCAAAATCTTCAATCATATCTTGAATTTCTTATATAAGAAAATTTATATTAATTATTTAATAGAATATAATTTACAAATAAATTTTGCTTTAAATTTTAAATAATGCTTTTAAAAGTTAGCTCTGTCAAATTAAATTTTAATTTAATCAAAACAAAAACATATAAAATGATCAAAATATTATCTTAAAACTTTTAAATTGTAGTTCATGTTGGTCCTTATTTAATTTCATTTGTATGCTATCATCAATGTAATAAATTACTTACTCTATGGATTAAAAAGTTAATCTCAAAATCTTCAATCATATCTTAAATTTCTATTAATAGAAAAAAAGAAAAGTATGTTAATGGTTTTTAATAAAGTTTGCTATTTTCTATTTAGTATTTGATTTTCTAAACTGAAAACTTCATTCTTGAATTTCTTGTTTTATTATTTAGTAATTTATTTTTGAATTATTAATAAGGTATTATATCCAATATTTGGATAATATAATGACATTTTTTTTTTTTTTTGAGATATTCATTTCTCAAATACATTCTGTTTAGTTATACAGCATCTCTTCATTAATATTTATTGCAGATTAATTTTAATATAGAACTGTAAACAAAATCTGTTATAATTTATATATTTGTTAAGAGATTAAATATCCTATATTTTAAACAAAATCTGTTATAATTTTTATATTTGTGTATGAAATTTTATCATTTGTAGAAATACAATAAATGCCATTTTGTTGCTTTTCATTAGGGCATTACTAGAAAGCTATTTTCATTTTCTTAAAGTTATTTGAAAAAAAATGTATATAAAATGGAAAAAAATCATATCAATAAATATTTTTGTGATAAAATGATGTTATTTAATTTATTGAATATTGGCATGTGTAAGGATGACTATTTTGGTTTGAAATTTTTTCTAATATATTTTTAAGAAAAATATTTATTAGAAATATAAATAATGTTTAAGAGAAGAGAAAAACTGGATGCTTTACCCTAAAATGAAACTTTCTATTTTTCAAAAATTAATTTATGAAATATATATTTTGCAACAGATTTTCATTCTTTACAAAATTTTATTTCACTTTATAATACATTTATTCCTCAACCTTATGACTGGATTTGATTTCAAACCCTTTTGTCACAAGTCAGAACAGTTGTATAATGTAAATACTCAAAATTTATGGATTCTCACTACAGCTATCCATTGGTTTAGAAAGGTTATTGGGGTCATAAAAACTATTTGTTAAGTGAAACTTTGCAAATTGGAAACTCATTTCTCATTAATACTAATATAAAAATTTTTTATTGGTTCTAAGATACCAGAAAGTTACTGCCATTATACTTGTTCATGTTAAAGCATTAATATAATTATGTATACTATAATACAATAGTTTGATATTATTTTGCCTATTACTTGCCATTTGACTTTGAATTTCATAATTACTAAGTGCTAAGTGATCTTAAATTTAAGATTAATAAGGCATAACTTTTTTATTTTATTTTTTTCAGATATAGAGCATAAATATCTACTATATTTGTAAGTTACAAGTTTGAATGAGTTAGTTTACATTATTAAAACTTAGGTTGATCTTAAAATATATTATTGGTCCAGTATCATTCCATGTAGCATTGTATCTCTTTCACTCAAGGAACAATATGGTGCCATAGCATTGTGTAGGTGTAATCACTATAGTTCTCCTAGCCTTAGAAGATTTAATTCAGAATTTTTATTAAAAAATTATTTTTCTGACTTACACAAAAATCGAAATGTGTAAAAAAGCTTTTATCCTAATTATTTGCGAGATTTGAGGAATAATTGTATAGCCTACTTACAAGATAGGAGATGTAACTGATTTCAGCATGATATAAACTATACATGTTTATATCATATTGCAATAGTTATTATAACATAATAACTTTACTATTGTGAGTTAACTATTGATGGTAATGTTATTGATATTATTAACTCTCATTATAGAAGTTTTGTAACTATTGATACAATATAACAATGAAAAATAGCAGTATTAATTGGATATTTAAATGATATAGATGTTTTTTAAATATCTTTAATGGTCAAATTTGCATAAGTTGGAGAGTTTCTATATAGAATAATAAAAAGTTATTGTGTGAGCTAAAGCCAAATATCAATTAATTTAAGCAGAAAAAAATGAATAATAATTGTGTATTTATTGAAAATTATATGATATTGATGCTCAAAAATTTTTTTTCAAATTTTTTAAATTATTGTTTTTGTTGTTATATATAAATTTTTTTGTTAATTTAATGTTTATGGATTTTGATGCAGTACTCAAAGTTTCTTAGAGCATAAGTTTACCAAATGATCTGTTGTTATATATAAATTTTTTTGTTAATTTAATGTTTATGGATTTTGATGCAGTACTCAAGGTTTCTTAGAGCATAAGTCTACCAAGTTCACCCTGTATATACTACCTTGTGGTTTTAGAGGAAAAGTGATTAAATAATTTTGTTTGTATGCATTTACAAAAATTTATGTAATTTTATTTTCACAAAAATATTGTTACACTTTTAATAATTATTTGACAATTGCATCTTAGGTGTTGTAAATGTGTTATAAGATATAAATTGATATAATGAAAATCAACACAAGAATATTTTATTATTATTATTATTTTTAATTCAAAACATGTTTTACAGTGGTGACCTATGGACCCAAAAAGTGATAGACCAGGTTTAAAAAAAAATGTTTAAATTAATAATAGAAAATCAAAATTTTAACATCAATAATAAAACAACAAACATACTTTTTTGCATAGTTTATTTATTTGTTTATATAGGTTTACAATGCTAATCAGTAAGGTTATGGAGAATACCACAGTGATAGATTTAGAATAAGAAGGGATGTAAACACTCGTGCAAAGAATTAAACAGATGAGTATAATGATAGGAGCTAGTCCCAATGTTCTTTAAACTCATGCATATTCCATCAGTGTGTCAACTAGTGGAAACAATGTACATTCTAGTCTAATATCACATTCACAATATTTATCCGGAGGCCATGAATAAATATATCTTTTATTGATGATATATTTTAATATATAAAAGATATATTTTTTTCATAGAAAATGATTTTTATTTTTATAGCAATAATTTAGATTATCAAAAACTAAATATTTTATTAATCATGATGCTTTTTATAATTAAATGATTTGATTTGTTTGGAAAAAAAATATTAATAGAGTCTGGCTCCCAATGATAAGCTGCTCCTGATGTATTTTTATTAAAACTTATGATGATTTATTAATCATGATGCTTTTTATAATTAAATGATTTGATTTGTTTGGAAAAAAAATATTATAGAGTCTGGCTCCCAATGACAAGCTGCTCCCGATGTATTTTTATTAAAACTTATGATGATTTTTTTTCTTTTAATTTATTTAAAGTTGATGGCCTGTGTTTTTATGAACATCCATTAAGTTGTCTACAAATGCTCAAATGTCTTGTATTGCAAGTGTAATATGGCAGATTAAGTTCAAATGGTATGCAGATGAAAATAAATTATTAAGAAAAAAAAGAATAGCATAGATACAATATTTTATTGGAATTTACTTAATAAATTTTATAATGTACAGAATTATATGATATATAGAGTATAATTTTTAACTTTGCTTAAATTAATTAATATTAAATCAAATATCTCTTTTCTGTAGATATTATACAATTTTTTCACATGCATTGAAGACCTTGATTCTTTATTTATTTTGTTTCATTTTTATTACAAAAACTTGACATATTATAAATTCATACTGTTACATCTCTTGTTTATAGTTTTACTGTTTATATTTTTGAAAAGAATATATTTTATTATTGCATTCTAATATATGCAGATGTGCAATACTTAGTGTCCTTCTTTATAGCATCCATTCGCATATATTTTTGAGATCCCAGAGTAAAAAATATTGTTTGACTATCATGATACAGCAGACATAAGTTATTTAGGTGTAAAGCTCATATAAACAGATTGCACTGCCATTCGTAAAATAGTATTGTACATTTACTGTATGGTAAAGAAAATAAATAATTATAAAAATAAAAAATAAAAAACAGTTTATTGTACAATATATGTATTCTGCAATCATTTAGTGTAACTGTAAATCAGTATGAATTACTATGTAAAAATGTTTAAACAAAAAGATTTGAACAATTTGAAAAATAAAACTTTAGTACTATAGTACTATACATATAATAAAGTATTATTTTAATTTCATCCAAACTCAACCTTAGTTAACTATGTATTGATGTTTGCAAACTACAGTTCTGTTCATGGTAAGTACAGTTTGCATACAATATTTTCTAATTTAGGCTGAGATTCCCTCACTAATTATTACTGTACAATATTATTTTATTGTCTATTCTTTGTTAGTTTATTATAATACATTACATTGCTGTACAGTACTGTATTAGTTAGTTGTAATATAGTACTATACAGTATTTTTCCTATTTAGACAGTACAGTGTACTACAGTAAACAATATTTGGATTTGTTTACATATGTTGTTACATATTGTGAAATTCCTATAACATGCTATTAAACAGAACGTATCTAAGATGCTAAGTGGTGCATGTGCAGTGCTTCTATTTTTTGGAAAAGTAACCTCTCTCATCTTTCTATTTCAAGATAGCTCACTTACCTAATATGTGAACAAAATTTATATAGGAAAACCTGTGCTAGGTGGCTAGTCTTTGGGCAGCTGAGATTGTGGCCACCAAGCACAGGTTGGCCACTAGACACAAGTTAGCTACAAATTTTTTTATTAAATATCAAAGTTTAAAATACAAAGTTTATAACACAGTTTCATGTTATTAATTAAATCTAAGGAAAGAAATCATTAATTAATATCTGTTTTCTGGATTTTTTTCACTTTAGAACACTCAGCTGATAGAAGATCTAACAAATTAGCAGAATACTTAATAAATAAGTTCAATAGATCCAAGTTTTCAGTGTAACTTCCTATCTTGACTTAAAGTCTGTTCGAACTCTTCAATGACCTGTAGTTATCTTTTAAAGATGTACTGGATTTGAACTTTTCTGCATCCAAATTCTTTTGCTAATTCACGTGAACCAATATTAGGTTTTGATTCTTTAGTTTTAATTACCTTGTATTGCTGTTCCATATCAAGGAAATTGGGTTTGTTCTTGTTTGCTGACATCACAAAGCAGTCTACTTGCATTAAAATGCTTGTTTTGTAGTTAAATTGCAATAAAAATTTACTTAATAGTTTAATTGTATGTATTGAATAGCAGATCTAAAATCGAAATCAGAATTGACAGATGATAAAAATTTTTATTGCATAACTTCAAAACTAAACCTAAAACTAATTCAAAATTATGAAGAAAACAGAAAATGAAATATTAATTTCAAATTCTAATTATGTTATAACACAGATGAATGATCAATTTTCAGTACTGTACAGGTAATATCTTTTACAATTTTTAATATTTATTTAATATACTGTACCTGAAAATAATAATTAATTTTATTTATAAGTAAATATGTAAATAAATACAGTATTTTCAATGTGAATCACCTAATGACATATTTTTAACTGAAATACTAAAAAAATATTTTATTTTAAAATAATTTATATACGGTGTAGTATTCTAACACTCACTCTTCAAAACTAGCCCAATAGGGCGTGAAAATCACTCATCTGGCATTTCTGATCAGAATACAATTTGCTGGCCATCTAGTAGATGTTGTACACAAGTACCAAAATTAAATATCACTTGCCCTGGCTACAGAACACAGATGGCCATTTTACACAGTTTAAAAAACCTGCAATATGCTCAGGCAGTGGTAGGCGGATATTAAGGTGGCCATGACTTGCAGGTTGGCCACCTAACTCAGGTGGCCATCAGCACAGGTTTTCCTGTATATCAAAAGAAACAACAAAAGAATTGTGCTGCCCAACATAAATTTGGGACACCATTCTTTTGTTGTTTCTCATTTCTTTCGATATATAAATTTTGTTTGCATATTAAGTAAGTAAGCTACATGTTATTATTTTGTTATATTTCCTCTTCATGCTATGAAAAATGAATTTTTTTATAATGTAAGTTCAATAAGACTGCACTAAACACACTAAAAATAATAATATACAAAAGCCTTTAGCAGTCAAAAGATTTTATTCAGTAATGTTTTCAATGCACTTGGCGTCAAAAAATTTTATTCAGTAACATTTTCAATGCACTTGGCATCTTCTTCAGCTGCTATAACACGACTAACCCTGCTACACTAGAACAGGAGACCTAACTACATTAGTGAATATTTTTATATATACAAAAACAGATTTCAAATCTGATATCTGAATACATGAGCTCCTCTAGTTTTGTTCATAATTCGGGTTATTTGTAAGTCTGTACTGTTGTTATTTGGCCCCAAAAATTACTGAAATAACTTTATATACTGTATTTTGCAATATATTTTACAAGTGTACCAATTAGAAGTTTCTTATTTCACAGATTTGAACAAAAAGTTCTGATTATAAAGGGAGAGATTTTTTTTGTATAATCACTGCCATCTTGAAATGCTGCCATAATATGTTAACTGTGTAATTTTATATTATATTGTTACTAGAGCATTTTGCTATCATATTGTTTAAAATTATTGAAGAGATTTTGAAATTTCATTTTCATAAGTACAAATGTTTATAACTACAAGAGTGCCTGTACTGGAAAAGTTTAAAATTTAGAACATTTTCATATTGTATAAGAAAAGTACAGTACTTATTTTATTATTTTATTTTTTTAACTGTAAAATCGTTTAATTTTTGGAAAAAATTGTGGATCATCAATCTATAAAATCAGATAGTTTTTGATGATTATCAATGTTCATTATTCAAAAAAATAAAAAATAAAGCTAGGCAAAAGAAACAATTATTTGGATCTATGACAAATGTATTCTATGAAAAACTTATCGTAAAACTGCTCTTTACAGCAAATAAACATTAACACACTAAAGCACTATGAAGCAGTCCTAAAAAGTTTTAAAAGATTTTAAAAACTTTTTAGGACTGCTTCATAGTGCTTTAGTGTGTTAATGTTTTAAAAAACTATAGTATATAGTATTATAGTAGTATTATAGTATTCTATCTAAAGTATTTTTTGGTTATGCCTATCTTCAATATAAACTGATAGCAACTATAATGCAAAATTTCAAAAATTTATTTCAGAAATATAAAATAATGTTATACACAAAAAAATTAAATAATTATCAGCCTAATTAGCATTTTAAATTTCTTTATATTTTATTATATTTTTTATTATTGGAATGTTTTTTCTGCTTGGTGATTCAAAATTAAATTCGAATTTCTTGATTTCCAAGTTTTTCATATTTAAGGATTTTATTATATTAGGATAATTAGAAAAAAATAGTGAAATTATGAAATTATCACTATTTTAAAATTTGGTTATTTACTACAAATTCGTGTCTATATTTAACAGTTAATGAATGAAACTTGATATGCATATACAATATTCTTTTGATGCATTTACATCTGGAACTCATCTAGTCCTTAATAAATATATCTTAATACAGTATATTATTTAATTTTGATTGATATAATCATTTTTTATGTAATTTCTTTTAGTAATGTCCAAAATAAATATTTCTGTAAATTGGGCATTTTTTTCAAATTATTACAATTTAACATATAATAAAAATAGTTAAATATAAACTGTAATTGTTTTTTCTTTGGGTAATTTGATTACTTCTTTCTTCCACTTATGTTAAAATACATCTTCTATCCTATATACATGTAATATAGTATTTAAGTATTTTTTTTAAGTTATTGAATATATTGAACTGCAATACTGTTTAGACATTATTTTTTATATATTATTTAAGTATATTTTGCCTAGCTTATTACAGTATTTGTTTTCATAATTTGAAAATAATCATTTTTAGTTTTAGAATTTGTATAAATTATAGATAGTTATGAATAGAAAATAATTCCCAAAATTATTTATGTAGGAATCACTTCTTAAATCTGGATTTCCAAAAATAAAACAAAATAGTTAGTCCTCAACTTTATAACTGCCTCATCTTATGATCATCAACTCGTACTTATGATGATGATGTCATTGATAAATTTTTCTATTGGTCAATGCAATTAACCTGGGTTCAATTTCCTGACTCAATCATGTGATAAATGATCCACATCCTTTTTTGTGTCTGTAGTTTTATGTTCTTTATGTTTATTAAGATAATCTATAATGTTCTAGTAAACATTAGTAACAAGAAATCCATAAATTTTATGCATTTCTGACTTACAATAGCAGATTCAAATTTTTTAAACCAAACTCCATCATAAGTCAAAGATTATTTGTACTTTTAAATATTTATTAGCAAGTTTCTAGCATTTCCTCTATTTGTGGTTGGACACTCATTAACTGTTATATCATCTTTGGAATCCTAAGACCAGTCTCAGAATTAGAGCATCAATGATGATCTCACATATCTCGTGTTGTCATGTTTGGATGCTAAGACCATTCTAGAATTATCTTAAATATAATTACATTCATTTATTAATCTTTTCTAATAATCAAAAAATCCATCAGTTTCCAAATTTGAATAGAAACTAAAAGATTAAACACATATTTTCAAATTGCAACCCCAAAATATTTCAATCTTGGGTATCACAGAATCAAATACAAACCGAAATGCCACTCAATGTTGAAAAAGCGAGTACATGCGACTGGTAGTCTGGCAATGTTTAGGTTAGTTATTTTTGCAAGCATGCATTCAATTCTATAATTAATTGACTTTGTCTTGATGGGATATGTCTGGCCATCAAAACAAAGCTAACTATAGAATTGAATGCATGTTTGCAAAAATAGCCAACCTAAACATTGCCAGCCTACCAGTCAAAAACCTTGTTTTTCTGACATTGAGTAAGCAATTAAGCAGTCACTCCAGTCTATTATAAAACATCCTTATTGGGTACATTTTATCTGTATTTGGCACTGCAATGTCAAAGCTATTGTGGATATATTACCAAATTTTCAACATCTCAGCCAATTTTTGGGGACTGCCATAAGTAAACATTGCCTTTTATTTATATAGTAAGACCCCACTTAATGCTTCTCCATTTAATGATGTTTTGATATAATGCAGTTTTTTCGAATTATATATTTTTATTGATTCACTTTAGCATGATTTGTCAAACCATTATTCTTATATAAATCTGAAATCGCAGAAATTTGTTGCATTGATATTCCCATGCTATCTCACAGTGCATTTGATATCAGTGCACTGCAGTACATATGAAAGTCTGCTGTGGTCAGAGTTCATATTTATGATTGGTCATCAATGTTATTTTACAGTAATAAAAATAACAATTATCCCATTTTAGTTTTAACCTGAATGCTGCCACTTTAAATTATAGTTCCTTGAAGCTAGAATGTTTTTCTTTCATCAATATTTTTTCATTGTTTATAGTGGAGTCAATAGCGAGTCAAAAAAGGTGAGAACCACTGGTCTACATGATTAGAGCAGTGCAATAAATTTTTTATTTTTTTTTAATTCTGTTAATATTATGACTTTTGTTATCTAATTGTTATATTTTAAATTTGTCCCAATCTATTTTTTTGAAATCATACTGCAACCCAATTGTTTATTTTATAATATTGATATAAAATAAAAAAAGTAGTATATCAACATGAGACTGTATGTATATGGATTAACTTATAGTACAATGGACTGCAATCTATTACTCACATACAACAAAATGTAACCATGAACTGTAAATTAAAAACATGCACTGTAATTCTTACATTTCAACACAAAAACATACACTTTAACGAAATGCAAAAATATGATTACTAATTTTAACACACTAAATGAACACACTGACTACTTAAAAAACAGTAATGTACATACAAAGTTATTCTTATTGCTGTTCTGACAACTGACAATTATGCACTAGTTCAAAACTAGCAAAACTGGGAAGGGGAATGTGCTGATGAATGCCAAGACGGGCAAAACAAATATGCGCTTAGACTTAAGTTACATTCACAATGTCAAAATTAACTTTAGATATTAACGTACCAGAAATTAATACCATTCAGAACCTCATAATTAATTTTTGAAATTAACGTAAAAGACATTTTTTTCTATTTATTTATTTTTTATTTTTAGTTTGGTATTTTACCAGTTTATTCACAATCCATTAAAAATTTAATGCGATCCAATATTGAGTCACGACTAGTGTTTCTTTCCCGGGAACCCGGGTTCCCGGGAAATGATAAGATTTTCACACTCTTTGTATTCCCGGGAATTATAATTGGTTCCTGGGAATTCCCGGGTACTAACGCACAGATACAAAAAATTATAAAATATAATTAAATATAATCCCGAAGACTGTACGAGAGTTATTTATCAAAGAATTTGATAATTGGCAATATGGAAAAGCATGTGGGCGTGGTTTACTAACAGAGTTGCACTCATATCTGATCATGGATTATACCTACCGGTAATTGATCTGTGAGTATGACAAGTGTTGTCAATTTGGTTGGTTAGTTTACTTCTTTTCCTTCTTATGAAGTCATCATAAAATTTGCATTATTTTAAATTAAATTATTATTAAAATGTTAAGTAGGTAATTCAAAAAGTTATTGTGAATTATCTACTTAACTTGTGAAGAAGAGAACATGGGAAATTTGGAAGAGAAACCAATGACGTTAAACGAAAAATTAAAAAAAGTGATTCACTGAAAGACAAACGTCCTACGTTGTTCAACTAGCCTGAGTTCTAGCTTGAGCAAGATTGTGAAGCAAGAATTACAGTTATTTGAGTCAACAGGAAATCAATCATCAAGTATTATAAAACTGGGCCAGGCTTTGAAAACAATTCCTCTATCATCAGGTGAAGCAAAAAGAGCATTTTCTGTTGCCTGTTTGTTTATAAACAAAGCTAAGAATAGGCTGAGCGATAAGAGCATTGATTGCTTATGTTTCCTCAAATCATACATTAAGAATGAGTGATGAATATTTTATTTGTATTTTGTAGTTCGAATTGTAAATTAGTCATATATAAAGTAATATAAATTTTGGAATTTATTAATATCCTTCTTTTGTGTATTTTTTATTAATATTATTTATAAATAACCACTTTTATAGATTTTATTAAATTTTAATGCATTCCCGGGAATGGCTTTTATGCTCCCGGGATTTCCCGGAAGTTCCCAGGAATGAAGAAAGGCTGGGAAATCAGAAACACTAGTCGCGACCCAAAGGTTGAGAAACACTGATGTAGACATCGGTGACTTTTGTCATGGGCCCAACCATCAGGCCTGGAGTGTCAGATAACATATCCAATAGTTCTCAGAGTGCTGACAGAGCACCCATAGGAGTCGTACCTATAATCCCCGACATTCGGTTGCCAACGTTTCAGAGGGTTTGCAAAAAAAAATTGTACTTATTGAAGCACACTAATCAAATTTGGCATCACATATATTTAGGGATAGTCTCAATTTTTTTTGTGCGCGTACTAATCAAAACTGCATTATTCAAACCCGCACTAATCAAGGGATTCCTGTATAAATAATGCAACACTACATAAACATTAAAAGTATCAGTAATGAATAAGACAAAAGTTTTATTGTTTTTATTAATATTTATCATCATTTTGAAATTGAAAGCAATCAAATGTGGAGAAAGAGAAAATCTCAACTCATTTTAACATAATATTACTTTAAATAAATAAAAAGTGTAAATTAAGTTTAATTTATTCTAATATATGTTTGGGTTTAATAAGTGTTGGACACTGGCTAGAAAACCTCATAAATAGCGGATCCCATTCATAAGTGCTTAAATAATGTTTAGAATTTTCGTTGTTACTGTTAAATATGTTTTTGCTATTTTAACATATTATTACATAAAATATCTCATACAGGTTTATGATGATGATAGTCAAAAAAATTTTTTTATTTCAATTTTCTTAAACTGTCAAATTAATCACAAATTAAAAGTAGTTTTCCCCACTGTGTTAGTCAGAAAATTGCTTCTAAAAGTTACTTAAAGTAAAGATATTTCATAAAAATACAAAATAGAATTTATTTGTTTCAACCAACATGTATCCCGTTATCTATTATCACTCTAGAAATACTAAACATGTTTTATTGGATTTCTGTTATTGTATATTCCATATTTTGTTAATGCAACATGTTTTTCAAAGATGATGAGTTATAAATATTGTATATGTCTTATTTCTATAGTTTACATACTTTGAAGAAGGCAAACATGAGAGGAAGATTATAGCAGTAAAACATTTTATAATTCCGTGGTAGATATTTTGATAAAAACTATCATTATAAAGAAAAATTATCATTAATTAAAAGACAATTTGTAATTTAATATAATTTTTATATAATTAAAATATTTTTAGGAATTTTCAGAACCTATTTATCTGTATTTCAGATTACTGATAGTCCCAAACATCAGCCTAAAGATAAAACTTCAGTGGCCAGTCTCCCTCAGTCTACTGCTGAGGCACAACTTCGATATGAAAATGATCGTTTAAAACTTGCCCTTGCTCAGAGGTGAGGTTAATTAATAAATTATTAACAAAATATTTTGTATTTAAAAGCTTTTAACTATTTTAATTAATATAAATAGAATATTGATTAAGTGCTACAGTAGATTTTAAATTATATATAGTACTTTGCTTATTTACACGTTATATACTTTTGCTTCTTATTAGAACTATTAATTAACCAGTCTTCAGCACTTGTTTAAGCAAAAAAATTATATTTTAATACTTGTTAAAGATCTTTCAGCTTAATAAAGCCATCCTCAGTAACTGCAAGTTTAAAAGCAATCAAATACATAAAATTGAATTTGATTTTATGTATTCGATTGCTTTCAAACTTGTAGTTACTGAGGATGGCTTTATTAAACTGAAAGATCTTTAACAAGTATTAAAATATAATTTTTTCGCTTAAACAAGTGCTGAAGACTGGTTAATTAATAGTATTTGCTTATGTTAAAAAATTTTTTTATCATTTTTATATCATCTAAGTTATGTTTTATGAAAAGCAGCATTATTAATTTATATTTAATCAAACATAGTTATCATAATTATATAAATTATGAGTACTAATATTAATAATTATTATTATATTTTAATATTCTATTGCAATAAAATCTTTAGTGTTAAATATCTGCAACAATTAATTTTTCGTAACCATATCTGATATTTAAAATTTTTGAAGGAATAAAAATCTTTCTCATTATTATTGAATTTTTAACAACAAATAATTATAAAGATAGATCGGAAAGATTTATGATTGGTTTTTATTTTATATCATGGTATAAAGATAAATATAAAAGATTTATGATTGGTTTTTATTTTATATCATGGTATTTAATTTTGTTATATTGATTTATCATGATGTAATACAGTACTAGTATAATTCTATAAGTGTGAATTTTTACTATGGCATCAAATAGATATTTAAATAAAAAATATTCAAATATACTTAAAATTGATTATCTTTATTATTTTTGTTTAAAATAAAATATAATTTTTTTTAAATTTAAATATTTTATAAAGATTTCTTTTATAATGAAATTAAAATTACATATTTCTTCAAACATTATATACTATATTTGAAAATTATCAAAAGTAACATAAATATTTATGAATTTAAAATATATTTTCAGAATAGTAAATAAAATTTGAACAATAGTTATAAGGATGGACTTTTAATCAGTGTTTGAAGGAACTTCAAACTGCTCACTGAAGTGAAGTTAAAATAGTTGAGTGGCAAGTGACTTTGAAGCTTTGTTGATGTCGATTTATTTGCTTGATATTTTCTTTTACTTCAATATAATATTTATTCAATAGTAAAAGTATTTATGAAAGTTTTGAAGTCACATTAGTATTTTAATTTTGTTTCAATACTGAATCTTTCAAATGTTTGTCATCATCTATTTGCATATATATAATAAAATATATAATATAATATATTAAAATTATATATTATAAAAGCATAATTTATAAAATGTGTAAATTTATTTATTTATAATTGAAAATGATATTAGAAAATTTTACTATTTATTAAGTACTAGTATATAAGCCTATTACTGACAGGGATAGTTGATCCATATCTGTTCAAGTGAATGTAAATATTTATGGCAGCGTGATGGCTGTGACTTTTTCTCAACAAATGACATTATTTTTCAATCTATTGATTACTAAGTGAGTGATTTGAGACTCTGTCATAGGTCACTTATATCAAAGAATGGTAGAATGGCAATCAACAGCATAGGATTAAATCAAATACTTTCCAAGAAACCCTTGAGCACAGGTGCTAGATAGAAAGCCATAGTGTTTCCATTCAGAAAGTTGATATGTATTCTGTAACCTCAAAAACCCCAATATAATGATTTTCATCAAAATAGAACTAACAATAAAAAAATCTGTGTAATTTGGGGATGCCATTTTTGTGACCTCATTTTGAATATAAATTTTTCAACCAATATGTGAAAGAATATTTTTCTCAGCATGAAACACTCAAATGGTCAAGAAATAAGATTTTTAAACCATAAAATAAATATTGGAAATTTAAATTCCTTTTTTGGGTGGAATTTTTGGTTGCCATATTTTTTCTGAATTTTTTAGTAGTCTTTCTATAACATCTACAAATTTCAGCTTTTTAGGTCATAGAGAAGTACTCAAATTCCTATTGACATACATACATGTTCTGTAACCATTTTATATATATAGATTTGATAACAATTTTAATTTTTATAAATCATAGAAGGAGAATGTTTCAGATTTAATTGTTAATTATTTTAATTTAAATTTCAATATCATATATTGTTTTATGTCCTAAGGCAGCCATGTTGGAAATAACGCTGGAATGCTGGGAAAAAAGAGAGCGGAGCTGAAATCGGTCAATTCTCGGCAATTGTTTCACAGATTTCATTTCTTTATTCTTGGCTTAACGATTCTTTCTCTTATCAATAATACTTGCACGTATCTGATTTGCATCACCATACCTCACACTCTCTTTTTGAACTGTCACACATATGTTCACTGCTGTCCTCTCTCCCTCTGACTAATTGCTGCTCTTTTTGCTTTCTGTCTTCAGATAGGAAAAGGGCGGAGAAAAGTAAGACGGAATATGTCCACTAATCTCTCTTTACAATCATCATCATTTTTCTGCTTGCTCTTTCCCAAGGGAATAATACTTGCACGTATCTGATTTGCGTCACCGTACCTCACTCTCTTTTTGAACTATCACCCATATATTCACTGCATGGAAAGTAGTAGTATAACCTTTAGACAGAGACAGAGACAAAGTCCTACAAACGATGTGAATAGGTTTTTGGCTTACCTGTGATTTCTGAAATGAGTAAAGGTGGATTCACACTATGACCAACTCGACCGACTTAAACGATTCTAAGTCACGATTCCATAGCAACAACAGTCGGCGGTGTAAAGTGGTTGGTCTGGCTCGAATCTGTCGATCGATGTAATCGCTCAAGTCGCTCGTAGTGTGAACCCACCTTAAGGATGGGTAATGAGACTAACCCGACAAAGCGACACAGAGACTACGTTTGATAACAAACAACTTCCTTTATTAGAGGGAGAAAGATTTTATAAATTAAAAAACCTAACAGTCATTTTGAAGGTTAAATGTCTATATAAAAGAGTCTTGTAGTACTACTTCTTCCGAATACTTCAAATGCAATCTGACTCGGACTATATTCATAAATTCAGTCCTTGTCTCTCTTTTTGTGCCGATGATTAGCTTCCTTTTCCTCACAGGAGTGATTTCAAATGTCCGATTAATTCTCGGCAATTGTTTCATGGATTTCATTTCTTTATTCTTGGCTTAACGATTCTTTCTCTTATCGATAATACTTGCACGTATCTGATTTGCGTCACCGTACCTCACTCTCTTTTTGAACTATCACACATATATTCACTACTGTCATCTCTCCCTCTGACTAATTGCCGCTCTTTTTGCTTTCTGTCTTCAGATAGGAAAAGGACGGGGAAAAGTAAGACGGAATATGTCCACTAATCTCTCTTTACAATCATCGTCATTTTTCTGCTTGCTCTTTCCCAGGGGAAAGAAAATATTTTATCTTATCGTCTTTCTCCTAGTTAAATTTCAGTTTTTAGTTGACCTCCTCCGATATCTGCACGTTATATACCTTTCTGTTTTATCGTGTTTTCTAATTTAATTTTTTCATGAAGGATAAGGTTCTCCGGGTCGACTGGTACGATAAACAGTTTCTATCAGTTGTTTACTTCATCTAGGAAGTAACTCCGCTCGAATTTCTTTCATGTATTTTTTTGGAACAAAAAAATACTTCATCTAGGAAGTAACTCCGCTCGAATTTCTTTCATGAATATTATGAAAGAAAGGGTAGGTCTAAAGTGACATCCTACATCAGGCCCGAATTCCGTGTCTCCACTGACGTAATAAATGAGGGAATAATCTTGGTTAGAAGGTGGAAGAAAATCCTGACTGACTATTATAGCCAGAGGATAAACTATGGATATCTCGAAACGATAACTGTTTAGTTAACGTTATTTCATAAGTAACAATCGTTTTCGGCTGTTCGCCATATTCAGGTTACAAAATTGGAATTTTATAAAATCGAACATTAGAATGTAAACTATGTTCTGATGTTCGAAAAACTGAACATTATAATTTATGTTCTAATGTTCGACGATCAGTTGGTAGAGTTTGCTTTGCTCTGTTCATCACCATCTTGAAAGTACTGGAACACAATCCATCAATATATGTATAAGTTTTCACATATCCTGGAAGACCACTGTCATAAACAAACATTCTGCATTCTGAGATATTAAATGACTGTTTATTGTTCACTGATTTGGGCTGTTTTTTGTAAATTTTAGACCACCAATCCTTGAAATTTATGATGTCTTCATGAGTTATTGACTTTACAGAAAAAGGCTTGGAGTTTGTCCTGCTAGTCTTGATCATATCTTCATAATCTTGCGGAAGATAAGCTGTCATTCCTTCGTATTTTTCTTTTCATAGTAGCAAATTCCCTATCGCAAGGGAGATATGAATTGACATGCGCAATTGATGCAATCTGGTACGATTGAGTGGAAGAATAGTACAAGTCCAGGACATGTACTGTTCTTTCACTCATCATAGAGAAGTGGTTGCCTATTTCGAGGTCAAAACACATCGCATTATATTGTTTTAGCGATGACTTTTTATTCTTTCGTCCTTAAATAAAGTTATTGTTTGTAAAATGATAAGCTTGTGACGATTTATTTTGGCCACACTACGTTACAATACAAAGAAGAATAATCTATAATGTAACAATAATTTATGAAAATTTATTTAAAATCAGTATCTGTCTAGTAGTATTTCCATTTGAGTTAATTTATCACACAACTGAAACACTGAAGGCCGTGGTAGCCGATAATTTCTTATAAGAATTTCTTCTGGCCACTCAAAAGGATTTGATTTATCTGTAAATACCCTTTCTCGTCTGATACTTTGAGAATTTTCAAGATAGTAATAAAGTAGAGAGCCCATGACCATTCGCAAGCTTTAACAGCAACTTCTGGCATCGATAACTTTACCAAGATTGTGACCTCATCTCCACTAGCAAAGTTGACGTTATTTCGTTTATGCAATGGAAACTAACAAGATTTAGGCGGAGTTAGCAACTAACAGTCCACAATAGTTTCATGCAACGGGGCCTTATTCATCTATGATATATTTTCAATAATAAATTAGTTTGTATTATTTTTTATTGACTGTTCATATTCTGAATATATTTAACAACTGATGTATCTGAGATATACATATACAGTATATTTTAACTAATCATTTATGATATTTTTTATTAAAAATTGTAAAGAATTGACAAATGAAACTGAGATTTTTATTGTTAATTTTTTATTCTATGATATTTTTTAGATATTATACAATGTTGCTTCTTTCTTTTGTTAATCATTCATTCTGTAATGTATTTTTTCTTAATCAGTAAATCAATCTGTGATACACTTTTATCAATTAGTCAACCTGTGATGTACACATTTTGTATTTCTAATATTAATAATAATAAAATTTACTGTATTGCTTAAATTTTACATTTGGCGTTTATTTCATATTTACAATATTTCACTAACACATAATGAAAAATTTCAAGAATCATAATTACTTTTTAGATGAAAATATCCGTGATAAATCAATAATGTTATTGCCACAATACCTCGAATGTATCTTCATTTTTCAGAAATGCTCCTTTGAACTTTTGAAGATATAAAATGGAGTAATAGAAAACTTGACTTCATTTTAAATACCTCGATTAAAATTCGCCTAATATTATGCATAACAGTTTGCAACAAACGAAAAAGAAATTATTTCATTAAGCATTTGAATGTTGAAAGACGAAAATTATACCAGTGCTTCACTGCATAACACTGTTATTATGCGATGAAGCTTCATCTATATAAATGCATTGCCCAATTGCCACTTTAAAATTATTATAAAAAATTAGTCTTTTTCATTAAAATCACGATTTCTCATGATGTGAAATTTTGCATTTGAATATTTTTTTTTACTTATTTAATTGAAAACGAAAAGCTAATCTCATCTTTAATTGAAAGATAACTGAGAAACATAGGATTTAAATACACACCAAGTTTTCATTAAAACTATTCCAGTCAGAAAGATTACAAGAACAAAATATCAAAACAGAATATGTTCTAGTATTTTCGTATATAAAAAATTTCAATTCTGTGTTTTATAAATCATTAAACAGTATTTATCATATTTATTAGTTTATTAATCCCACTTACTTTTATAATCTTAATTTTTTTTCATTCTTCACAACAGTCCGTTTATACAAATAATTTGAAACTATCAAAGCCATTCTAGATTAACAAAAAGGGTGTGTTCCTTTTCAAATGTCAATAATTTTATTATTGGAACCTATTTATTATCATAATATGGATATTTAGAAAATAATATAGAAAAAATTGTCAACTATTAAATAACAAATTGCATTGAACTATTCAGAAATTGGTTTTCATTAAAATGTTTCTTTTCTTTGGAACAGATGGAATTATCTTTTTCCCATTTAATCATCTTTAGTGATGAAAATAGAAATACTAAAGTTAAGAAAGCTTTTATTACAAACACTTCGATTATATTTATTGTTTATATATTTTAAAATTAATGAAACAATATATATTCATCTTTTCTAATAACAAATTCAAAATAAACTAGGGTGCCGCAATTATGCTGAAGCAATAACGCTACTAGCAAGAGTGCAAGGGAGTAATTGCACCTCCAGCTACAATTGAATAATATTTGTACAGGCGGTACTCTAATTACGAATGTAGTTCGTACATAAGTTTTGTTTGTAACAGAGATACTGCTATTAATTTGGCTCCAGACGTACTGAAATAACTTTATATACTGTATATTACAATATACTTCCCAAGTGAACCAAGTTAAACTTTATTTCACAGATTTTAACGAAAGTTTTTAACGAAATTCAAACGAGAAACATTTAGTTTTTCGTAGTAATGTTCGTCGTTTGAATATAAAACGAGGAACCTTTAGTCTCGACGCCATCTTGAAATGCTGCCACAATATATTAATTTTGATATTTTATATAATTAAGTACGAATGTTTATAATTTCATGAGCGCCTACTATGATGTGTTCGGCGATTATTATTTATATAGTAGATTTAATTGATATCAACCAATCATAATAAATCAAATATATAACACATAATTTAGTGTATTTTTTCGTTTCTGTTTTCTTCACACGACATTCGATATTCAACTAAAAAATTTTTTTAGTTATACCCTTTGTTAATTTCTGGCTGCGCCACTGTTCTAATGTAACGTTGGACATCATAAATGGTTGACATTATTTATGATGTCAAACATTATGTAATATGTACCTGAAATTCTCATAAAACTCCGTGCAGGCTGACTAGTTTTAATATATATTTTCGAAGTTTATATCTAATTCTTCCAATTACGGAATGACAAAAATATCAAATAATAAAAATCACGCCATCTCAATAGTAATGTCGTTTTTAGCATTATATTTTGAAAGGATGTAAAAGATACATCACTTGTCAATCCAATTCAGTATATATTCTCCATTTGAATCAATAACAATCCAACGTTCTGAAAATCTGAAAATTGATTCTAAAAAATCATGCATAGACAAGCTGATAACATATTTGAACAAGTATAGTATAAAAAGAAATGACTTTCAGGGTGATCTGATATATCTTATTCTTCCATTACAATATAATTTACCCTTAATCAATCCAATTTTCAGAACTGCAATCACAGAAATTGCTCAAAAATCTGATATTTTAGTATGATATATTGATAAAAGACATACATAAGCTGATACTTCAGTTGGCAATGGAAACTTATTGATAGTTAATGACATCATTCAAATTTTCTCTTCATTTCATTAATTATCATTTAAAATCTTTCGTCGGAAAGCAATAAAATTTAAAGTGTCTTCTGAAATTCAAGACAGAGTTTCGTTGCTTGGGAAAACACTTGTAGAAATTCTGTGGCACTTCTTTTGACCTATTACTCCTGTTAACTGAAGTAGAGTCGAGAAGACAGAATACATACCACTCACCACCTGCAACCGAGAAATAAAGCATTACTAAATTGTATTCTAAAATTATTCTTGTATTTCTATAATAATAGATAACAAAATCAATAAATTAAACTAAGCTTAATTTTATGCTATAAAATGAGAAACTAATTTATTAAAAATAAATTTAAATAATTCTCACTCGTATAAAAAACTGCCGTTTTACAAAGAAAAATCCGGCTACTGATAATCCCATAGGTCTTCCTCCGAATCTCTTCATGAATCCAATAATCTGTTACAGATGACGTTTAATCATATAGACAATGACATGGGAAAAACATAATTAAGTGGTTACCTACTTTAAATTTATATTTAACTGTAAGAGGCACTGAAGAAAATTTTCCCATTGAGATAAAATTATCATATATCTGAAAACGGTACAAAATTTATTACTCGTATATCTTTGTAGGGATATTCTTTATACTTAAAAATACATACCAATGAGGATAATACGGATAATGCTCTAGCCGTTATCAAACTTCCAGAAAATAATAATAATGCAAAGATGGCAATGAGATGATGTAAAATTGAAATCGAATCCAGAAATATAGCTCCGTACAAGAAAAAACATGAAAGATAGACGAAATGAATATAAATAAGGGGTAAAAGAAATTCCCATTTTTTGTTCAAATGTTGAAAAAATTCCCATATTTCTAAATGTTTCTCCATTATATCTTGTAGAAATGCTACATTAGCAAATCTTTTTATTTCCAGCTGTTTAGATAATTCTGTAAGTCTCTTCCCTATAATTAAGAGAACTATGAAAGAAAATATAAGAACCGATATTATATGACTTATTACATAAGTTAAGAATACATGAGAGAAGATGGAACAACATAAAGCTTCAGCATCACTGACTCTTTCAATCTTCAGATGAGAATAGATCAAAAAAGATGTTATAATCAAAATCGCGATCAAAAGAAAGGCCAACAGGATAAGAAATCCAAGCAAGTATATTTCTGTTTTTTCAATGAATTTGTGTTCATCATTATATATATTCATTTTATAGTGAAGGGATATCTTCCTTCTTTTTATGATACTGTACTGTAAAGCTATGTATACAGAAAGACAGAGCAGGGTAATATTGGCATGGATTGTATAATTGCCAAATATGGAAATTGCTTTTGCACACAGGACATTTTTACTAAACGCCATTGAAATCAGTAAATTAGGTAAGATCCATAGAATTATTTCAAGTATATGCGTATATATTATGAAAATTTTAGTTGTAAATCTTCTTCTTTGATTTCGGCATTGATGTGAAACTTTAAATTCTAATCCAAATATTTTAAATGTAGAAAATAGTGGATAAAGCTGTTCTTCAATATAAATATCGGACAAAATGATACCTGGTTGATTAATCATCGTTTGTAGATATCAATTCTTTCTGAAATACTTAATATATATATTATATTTGGCAAATATACTGATATGAGAAACAATGCCACACGTTTCATAAATTTGCTTGCTCCTGCCCCTTTAAGCTGGTATGTTGTTTAATTTTTATTTGTCATAGTGGAAACAGTATCTGTAATATAAAATCTAGCCTAGCATCTATCTAAGACTGAGAATAACGTTACAATGAATTTATAAATCAAATTACGAAACAATAATAAGCAGTGGAATCAAAACATTAATAATTTATAAATGCCCTTCAAGTACATGATTGTTAATGGCCAAGAATTCAGAAACAGACATCACATTAAAATATTATATTGCCAAATTGCATTATTTGCTGAAGCAATCCATTGAGAAATGATTATTTGAAATGTTTATTTAATATTTGATAGAGAATAAGATACTTCCTTCCTGAAAGTTTTTTATTCTATATCAAATAATATTCAAATAATTAGTTATATATAATATTTAATATTAAATTAAATATTATACATAACTAAATATTATACTTCCTTCCTGGAAAAAGAAGAAAAGAATAGGTTGAGAAATCATTTTTGAAAATTATATGCACATATTCATCATTAAAAATAAAATAGATAATATTTATATAATTCGTGAATTAAAAAGAGAATATCAAATATTTTATCGATAATTTTTCTTCAATAAATGTTTAAAATAAATTATGCGGAATTTATTCAAATTACCAAAATATTTTTTGATATTATGCTTAAATGCATTTGATTGTTTTCACAGTAGCACTAGAAATTAAAATTCTAGATATTAAAGAAAAAGCTGGCAATCCTCTAGTTACCAACATTTCTACTTATGTTTTCATTTTCAATATTCAAGAAATTTCAAAAACTCGTCAATAATTTTATTAATGTAATAGCTAACATGCTCTATCAACCAATATAATGTAAAATTACACAGTTAGTTAACACATTATGTCAACATTACAAGATGGCATTCATTACACCGAAATTCTTCGCTTTATATTCGGAAGATTTCGTTAAAATCTTGTGAATTAAGAAACTTTTAATTGGTCCACTTGTGAAGTATATAAAAATATTTCGATATACTGGATATACTGAAATAACTTTATTTACAATATAACTATATAAAATATTTCAGTATTTTTGCAACCAAAATAACAACAGTACATGAATTACGAACAAAACTTACGTACAAATTATCTTCGTAAATAGAGGAGCGCCTACAGATTATAAAGTAGTTTAATGAATGTTTTATAAATACGATAATATTACGAGCAGCATTAATATATACTTTTAAAAAAACTTGGCAATGAAATGCTAGAAGAATGATCGATTAAAAAAATTAATGTATATAGAGATGAATAACTTACTGAATACAATTTTATTTCTTTTAAAGCTGAAACATATTATTAAAGCTGGAGTATTTGTATCAAAAACGCAGAGTAAAACAAGAATTATAAATAGAGGAGCGCCTACAGATTATAAAGTAGTTTAATGAATGTTTTATAAATACGATAACATTACGAGCAGCATTAATATATATTTTTAAAAAAACTTGGCAATGAAATGCTAGAAGAATGATCCATTAAAACAATTAATGTATATAGAGATGAATAACTTACTGAATGCAATTTTATTTCTTTTAAAGCTGAAACATATTATTAAAGCTGGAGTATTTGTATCAAAAACGCAGAGTAAAACAAGAAAAATTATGATCACATGGACTGCTGTGGCCTTTTAACTGTAGGGAGTCTTCACTGAATTAAGTCATTCTAATAACACACGAATTACGTTTCTGTACAATTCTTCGATTTTGAAGAGTTTATGTTTTATTAACAAATAAGAATGCTGCAACGTTCTGTTGCATTAAAGGCAAACTAAATTCCGAATTTCTATTGAATATATTGTGGAAATGCTATTTTTCACAACAGCAACGGATACCACCCTTCATTCTTCTATCACAAACTTAAAATACAAGCCTGTATCCTTACGATAGATAATATTAGCATGATGAAATTATAATGATTGGATCGATAAAATATATTCAATAAAAATTCCATTGTTGCATTAACAAACACCACAAATCATTCTTAGAGTATGTTGGAAATAATTTGCAATTCAATTCGAATATAATTCTTCCTTTACTTCTAAAATTGTACTAACTAATTTTTAGTTTGCCTTTAATTAATCATTATATTTAATAATTTACATGTAATGCGCAATTAATCAATAATACGTATAAATCATTTTGAATAATTATTGCGGATTTCAATCAATCCAACGTAGAAGTTTTAAAAAAATCAAAGAATATTCTACTATATATAATCTAAAATTAATTAAGTTTATTATTTCTCCGTTTTCTGTTAATATCATATTATTGTTAATATTATGAGATATATTACGGAAATTATAAATTCTCTTTAATCCACTAATCAATAATACGTATAAATCATTTTGAATAATTATTGCGGAATTCAATCAATCCAACGTAGAAGTTTTAAAAAAATCAAAGAATATTCTACTATATATAATCTAAAATTAATTAAGTTTATTATTCCTTTCCGTTTTCTGTTAATATCATATAGCTTTATGAGAATTATGAATTCTCTTTAATCCAGGAAATTAACATAATTGAAGTACTCGCTACTCAGAATGTGCTCCAAACATATCTTCTGAGATACATATATGATTTTCTCTAAGTAGATATAAGAAACTACAATATACTTGTAGTTTTTTTACTACTTATTAAGTTTTATTCAAATCATAATATGATTCAGTAGAAGTAAATGAAATATGATGTTATATATCCTGTTTTACCATAATCGATAAAGGATTAGCGGGGTTTGTTCATTTGCATGCTTTCAAATTACAGCATTAAAACATGTTTGCATGCATCTTCCGTGCCATTTGATGCAAATGTAAAACCTTCCAGATTCATATACTAGATTAACCGCATTTAAATTTCGACTAAAATGAATTTTTAATCTGAAATTTATATTTTCTTGCAACATATTTTATTGGAGTGAAACTAATGATGCAGTTGAGCACAGTTTCTTTTATTATAACTTTCCAGATTCATATACTAGATTAACCGCATTTAAATTTCGACTAAAATGAATTTTTAATGTGAAATTTATATTTTCTTGGAACATATTTTATTGGAGTGAAAGTAATGATGCAGTTGAGCACAGTTTCCTTTATTATAGTGCCATAACGGAACCTCTAAATGTAATTTTTTAATGGAAGAAAATTCCAAAAATAAATATCAAATTATCGCAACGCATAAATCTACCGAATTTCAATCTCGGAACCTCTAAATGTAATTTTTTAATGGAAGAAAATTCCAAAAATAAATATCAAATTATCTCAACGCATAAAACTACCGAATTTAAATCTGCTATCTTAATTTTATCACAATAAACAATTTAAGTAATATGAATATTTCTTCATAAGTTTCTGTATAAAAATATCCTTATTGATTTTTAAAAATTAAATCAGATTATTAGAAATCAATTACAGTAAGACTCCTTTTAACGCGGGGGATATGTTCCAACAAAATCAAGCGCTAAACGTAACAGCGTTAAACGAGTTTATCTTAATAGGTAAATAGTGGAGATAGGTGAAACAGGAGAGTCAATTAAAAATATACGTATTATTTATTGTAACAGCGTTAAACGAGTTTATCTTAATAGGTAAATAGTGGAGATAGGTGAAACAGGACAGTAAATTAAAAAATACACGTATTATTTTTTATTTTGTAAGATTTATTATTATTATTGTATTACATTAATTGAGCCGTTCACAAGCCAAATCGATTAACTCCACTTTTTGAAATTTTAAAATATTAGTGTCACAGTCTTGGTTGACTCTTAACTATTTATAATAAAAATAAATTTTCCTAATAGCTAGGCTTAACACCACTAAATGACAAAATTGTTTTGGCCATTGAATAATAAATAATTTATTTCAGAAGCCAATTCGATTAACACCATATTCTAATGTAAATCGTGGTAATAATGCAATTCAAACATTTATAAGTTTCGTATTATGCTCAAGACATTTTTTGAATTTACCCTTCAAAGTTACAATTATATTTTGACATCTTTTAAAATCACTTAATTGGAAGGATCAATGGAGAGACGAATAGGAAAGGTCCGACACAACGTACATGAAAGTTTTGGCTAACCAATTTTTTGGTTTTACTTTTGGTTTTTCTTTAGTCGTCTAGGATACGACAATAAGAATTTATTTAAGTAATTTTTATACAATGGTATATATTAGATGATAACGGCAAGCTGTTCATTTTGTCATAAAAAATAATTAATCGGTTACTGTTATATGTGGATTTTAATATAGTAACGCCTTTGTAAAATAAATAATTTATTATATTAAACAAAGTAAAGATGATTAAATACAAAAATAATGAGACTCTACTGAGACCATAACTCGATGACTGTCTAAAAGTTGATTCCCACTAGCACGGAACCGCGGCGAAAAATATGATTTTTAGGCTTCAATACTGAAGCCTTAAAAAACGCTACCGTCCAATCTCTAGATAGATTTCTTAATGAAATAAAAATTATAATTATTATATCATTTATCATTATAAATTAATTATAAATAACTCACTTGGTTTTCTTTGTTTATTTTTTCCAAAGGCTGCATTTCACAAGATTAAATATAAATCATTAATACTAAATATTACATTTAAAGATTATACTTTTAAAATATCTTTAATCTATAACTTTATTTAATTATAACAAAATTGTCAATTGTTAGTAAATTGTTCAAATAGATAAAATTTATTTTATCATTTTTTGTTATGCTTATTAGAAGAAATAAAAATAGGAAAATAAATTTCACAGGCCTTATGTACTTTTATGAGAATTGTAAAAAATTAGAAAAGTCATTTACAATATTATTTCTCATTCAAAATTATAAATGATAATTCATCAATTCATCCAAAATCAAAGCTAGTATAGTACAGCATTCTTTAATTATAATTTTCTAAGAAAGTTTATACTAAAAGTATATTTTGTGACACAATATCAACTGAATAAAAATATTGAAATATACAGTATTTGATTTCAATTCTTTTTTAAATCAATATTTGGTAAATAAAATTTTGAAAATTTTTCTGCAATTTATAATACAGTATTTTACAAATCTTACCAAAATCATTAAGTTTTAAGCATTTTATTTTTTTACCTTAATACTGCATATAATTTGAAATAACAGTAAATAAGCATATTTGGATTTAATTAAAATTATATGAAAAAATTTTCACAAAAACTTATTGTTGTTATATAGGATTTTTTTTATAGATTATTCTGCATCTTAATAATAAGTTTCCAAATTTCAAGGTAGTAATAATTTTTAAATACAACTTAAATAAACAAACATATAAGTAATTAACTTATTCCTATTATTATTAAGGTCACTTTTCTAGTTTTCTCTGAATAGAAAGATAACTTTATTTTCCCTGTTCAGAGAAACACTAGGAAAGTGTTGGTTATTTATATGTTTATCAATGCACCAACAGAAGTATATCATGAATTCTACAATTTAAATAAATTATTCAATAAATTGCAATAAAAATGATGATAAAATTTAATTATATTTCTCAATGAATTTTGTAATCTTGCACAACAATAAATTTTATGATATGTGCTAATCGAAAAACTTGTAATTTTATTCACCAACCATTATTTTTTTGTGACACAATATCAACTGAATAAAAATATTGAAATACATAGTATTTGATTTCAGTTCTTTTTTCTGGTATACTGGTATATCCCAAATAACGTACTAATTCGGATAGGAAAACTTGCACGTTAAGCAAGAGTACGTTAAGTGAATATACGAATTACATTATAAAAATCATATACAGTTCCAGATGAAAACTTGACGGTGCTAAGCATAATTTGTGAAGCATCGAATATTTCCCAACTACTTTTTAAAGCATAATATCATTTTATTTCCATTTTAATTATTTTTTAATTTTTTAATATAATTTACGTTTAATCGATTTAACAATCGTAAAAATGCATTGTGAGTGAAAGCGATAATCTTTATGACATAAAAATAATTCGACCAAAGGATGGGTACGTTCCAAACCTCAACAGACTAATCAGTGATGAATAAAAAATTTCAGCAAACCGTTCCAAAACTCAACAAGCCAATCAGTGTTGGGCTCATCAGACGCTCAACACAGTCATTGCTGTCTATAGGTGGTGAGTGTGCTGACACCGGTTAACAGCGTTTATCCAACGTTGCGAAAAGTAGTTCCTACTAGATGATAAGATTTTAAAAGTTAGAGAGTGTAGCAAATTATTATCATCATTGTTGTTTATTGACAAATAACTTTTAGTGCTTTCTAATGAAGCTAATGAAATTATAACATTCATTATTGTCTTCATCACTATGTTAACCGCCGTCTTATCATCACACTTATCTAGTCGTTCCAGAAACAAACTAATGTTGAGTTATTTCTGACGTCATAACAGACTAATCACTGATGACTTGCTGTTGAAGATTGGAGCGCACCGGATATTTCTGTCAGATCGCAGTGTTAAAGTTTTTATTGCATTTCGTTTTTTTTTTTTTTTTTTTTTTTTTTTGTAAATGCTTAATTTTTATTTTTTTTTTTTTTTTTTTTTTACTTTTCATTAACAATATAGGAATGAAAAAGCCGAACAAAAAAGTCTAGAAGTTGAAATGCGAAATGCTTCTCATTTTTTGTGCTGCTAATTCTATATTTTAAATAAATTTTTCCCTAAAATTCGACTTTTTTGGTATTTTTATTCTAGATTTACAATAAAATTTGAATAATTTTCCGTGTTCATAGTTCCTTCGATCAAAAATAGAGAAAAAGGAAAAATTACATAAGAATTAAATACATAAGAAATTACATTAAATCGGTAAATTGATGCCATGTTATTAATCAAACAAATATACTATACATTACTAATTATAAATTATAATAATAATATAAAATAATTGCAGGTAATAATTATTATCATACTGTAAAACTTTAATGAACAATAATTATTTTATATTAATTTAAATTTACAAAACTTCTATCAAACAAATATACTATACATTACTAATTATAAATTATAATAATAATATAAAATAATTACCGGTAATAATAATTATCATACTGTAAAACTTTGATGAACAATAATTATTTTATATTAATTTAAATTTACAAAACTCACATTAGTCAATAACTGCATCATTAAATACCTTATTTAAATGCTCTTACGACTTAATATTATTCATTTTATATAACTATATTATGTAGATCTTATGTATAACAGTAAAATAGTCATTAAAACTATACTACATTTTCAAAATTTACGAAATTATTAAATTAAGATTCATTGCAACAAAGTCCGGAGTAAATATCGGTATGCTGTTTTATAACTCAATCTCATAAGACGGATGTTCAATCTAGTTCAATCCATCGATCGCGGATCGAATTTTGGTCCATTTCTTATATTCATTTTATATAACTATATTATGTAGATCTTATGTATAACAGTAAAATAGTCATTAATACTATACTACATTTTCAAAATTTACAAAATTATTAAGATTCATTGCAACAAAGTCCGGAGTAAATATCGGTATGCTGTTTTATAACTCAATCTCATAAGACGGATGTTCAATCCATCGATCGCGGATCGAATTTTGGTCCATTTCTTGTTTATTCCTCCTTACTTGACAAATTTAATTTAAAACTGAAAACAATATTTTATTTATCATTATTTTGTATTATTTTTTAAGTCTCTAAGTGAATTGCTATTATTTTTCTTTTCTCTGTTAAAATTGTCAAATCAGTAATTTTTTTATCATTTGGAAGTATACACATGAAAAATTTCCAATATTAACTGATAGTGCGCAAAAAATTCGGTCTTGTTTTGGGTCGAAATACTTATCAGAATCCGCTTTTTCAAATATGAACGTCATAAAAAATCAAGAAATCAAATTACAAATGATCATTTGAATGATTGTCTGCGATCAGTGCCGAATCTAGTTAGTGCGGGGCCTGATTGGAACATTTTTCACGGGGCCCCTCAAAATATGGCTTATATGTATAAATAAAATAAGTAACATTTATAAATAAAGACCTATTTTTGTCGGCTGAATTGGCTACATGGAAACGCTTCGGCTTTCCACTCTGGAGGACCCGGGTTCGAATCTCGAGTCCCACCCCTTGAAAATATTTATCACGATCATGAAGTCGATCCCCGTCGTCCTTAGCCCGGAATAGCAGTGAATCTACATCATCACACTTAGACCGAATGCAATGGTCGTTCATAAACAGCATACAAATGCGATGTATTCTATATGCAGGAATTATGCGTATTCACTGCACCTGTTAATGAAAAATGCTCAGAATTGTCAAATATGGAGTACAGTCCATAGAATATTCCCAGGCCACATTTCGTTAACATCCATTATCGGTAAAAACCAATGAACAAAATCCATTTGAGCCTGCGAATCTCGCAATTTCAATTATTGCATAATATGAATCTTGTAGGGCTACCAACATAAAATGGACCGACGCATTTTACAAACAATAAACCAAAGAAAGGACAAATCATGAGCCATCACATAGGTACTGGATAAAGAATTTTGACTTCATATTATACTGTCAGCCACATCAATAATAACTTCGTCAACGACTTTAATGGAAATCGGCGTCGACCCTTTTTGGTGACACACCAAATCTCCATTGTCTTTGAACTTTATAATTATGTTCTTTTACTTATTTTTAGATATGGGCCCTTTTCATATTCTTTTCAAATGACAATATTCTCTCAATGAAAATATGTTATTTTACCAGAATATTGCTGCTATTCTGGTAAAATAACTAATAATGCACGGTCTCTTTTCCAAAAGCATGATGATAATCGCAGAATGGTTTGCTTGCAATGATCTACTGACAATTTATATCTAATGCGTAATTTCGTAATTTGTATGCTTTTATTTGGATAAATTTCACCTTGATGTGAAAATTTGAACAATTTTATTTTTTATCGAAAATAGCAACTCGTGGCCTAATTAGCATATATTAGGTTTCAATATAACATATTGGTTGTTGTTAGAACCCGCTCCACAGAGATGTGATTAGGTTCAATTAATTTATAACTACCCTGTACAAACTTGTATCCAAAATATTGTGATAGGGCTCAATGTAAAAAAAATAATTGAGAGTGTGGACGTTTTCGGTAATTGTAATCTTCCATAACTTCCTTTATTATATCGTACTATTTATACGTTCTGCGAATATCGAAAAACGATACATATATTTTTAAATATTTTTTCTTAATACAATATTTAACTACATAAACTTTGACAAACACGGGGCCCTACAAGCGTGGGGCCCGACTGGGTTCAACCGGTGCAATAGTCTTAAATCCGGCACTGTCTGCGATTGGCCACTTCTTCGTATCAACCTACTAAGAAAATATTGCAAGTTCCAAACAATGCCAAATTTCACATTAACTTTTTTTTTAAAATCAACTAGGATTTCTTGTAACTTGTGAGTTTATAATCAATCTGTTGTTTTTCTAACTTTGATTTTCCAAAATGGAAAAAGAAATATTTTATTTTAATATATTTGTTGTATTAAAATAATTAAAAGTGATAAATTTTTAAATACACAAATAAAGTTTTTAGTTTCTTTAATGTTTCTAAGACTGGAAGAGTAGGTCCTCCGAAGTGAATGAGTGCATTTAACTGCATATTTGTGCGTAATTAGATAACAGGTTTTTTTGGCATATTTTCCTCCCCCTTTCCAATCAGGGAGCGACTAACTAATCAGGGAACCCCTTTCCAATCAGGGAACGAATAACTAATGATAAATATATTTTATCATTAGTTATATTACTAAGGGACAGGAACAGTTCCAACCACGGGCTGCACCCACACCCGTAGAGGGGGGCCAGATGGTGAAGGACGGGGATCGCCGGGCGGGCCCAGCACCCCGAAAAAACTTTTCAGAAATACCAGACTCGGGACTCGAATTCGGGTCCTCCTGCGTGGCAAGCAGACAGCGTTACCACTCAACCATCCGGCCACTTAGATATCAAGCTGGGGGAACGTGATCTATATAAGAGAGTAGCTCGCATAATAAAAAAGGTTGAACACCCTTGTCATAAGAGATATATAAATACTTATAGCTATGAAAAAACTTTGAAACAACAAATGTTAATCAATAGTGACCAAAGATTAAACAAATATTTTAAATTATGGTAAAAATTATGCTGATAAATTAATTATATAAAAGTCATTGCTTTCTTCTAGAAATTCTTATACCAATAATTCAATTTCATTTACTTTAACTAAAAACAAATGGATTAAATTTATGGGAAACTGTTTTATAAAACTGAACAATATTTAATTATTAAAAATTATAGATGTGCAGTTCTGTCATACTTTCGCAACTATTCCTATTAAACACAAACAATTAGTTTTATTTGGGACTTCTAAAACCATATTTTGTACTCTGGTGCTTTTTGTCATTTCAATAATGAATATATAAACAAAGCAACTACTGTACTGTATTCATTTTTATGCATCATCTTATTTTTTTTATAAGAAAGCTGATTTAAAAATATCAAAACTCAAATCTATATACTATATATAAAATGCAATGTTTGTATGTCTTGTCTGTTCCGCAAAAGCTTTCGCACTATTTGACCCTCGGGATCAAACTTGGACCTAGAAATTTTCGCGCTTCTGCAGGTAACATAGGTTATGGTGGGTCGAGATAGCCCAGGGGTAAGGCATTTTAGGATGGCAGAGAAAATGCATTAATTTAATTAAATCCTTCACTGTGAAGTTCGAATTCCGTATGACGTCATAGTGACACTGGAGTAACACTATCGTGACGTATCAATGTATGATGTCACAAAACGCTGCCGTTACATGAAGTCACGATGATGTAACAATGAATGCCATCATTATGACGTCACGTCGTCATTCTGATCGCGACATTATATGCTGACTAAGGCCCGGTTGCATAAAGTTAAGGATTCACAACTAACAACTATCGGTAAATATGGCGACCTTTACCAAGAGAAGATAACTTGCGGATATTCCGTTGCATAAAAGTTTTAGCAAATGCTACGTCATAATAGCCGAAATAACTCGCGTTCGAGTCTTTTTACGTGATTCGTCAAACAATCCAATAATAAATTTCTTACATTGGCAGAAGTAGATTCTAGTGACGTAGAAATATTGAATGTTTGGAAGAGTCGAAAATGGCATCTACTTTGAATTCTCGAAAGCGAAACGTGAATGTAAATGGAAGTGAGATAGAGATATTATTAAATGAAGGACAGCATCATAAAAAAAATTCGTAAAAGGAGAGTTAGGTGGGAT
Organism: Olivierus martensii; assembly: GCA_000484575.1. NCBI lineage: Eukaryota > Metazoa > Arthropoda > Arachnida > Scorpiones > Buthidae > Olivierus > Olivierus martensii. The sequence goes on along the minus strand of AYEL01070960.1, from coordinate 2,874 downwards.
TTATAAAACATCTAATGATCAAAGAAAAGCATGGGAGGAAATAACTTTAATAATGAAACGTCAGTTAGCTATATGAAACGACAGTGGAGAGAAATTAAAGATAAATGGCTCGATCTAAAGTCGAGATGTAAAAAGAAGGCGATTTGTGTTTTTAAAAGTTATCAAAAACAGGTGGAGTTTTTTTTAACCACCTGAATTATAATTAACTCCTTTAAAGGAAAGAGTTATTGCATTATGTGGCCTATCATCAATATATGGTTTGTCAACATATATTGATTCAAGCAGTCCTGTTCCTCTATACAATAATACTGCTATACAGGTAAGAAGTGATTCTTCATAATTTAAATATATTTTATCATTAGTTATATCTTATACAATGTATTTAAAATTTCCAGGAAAATATTTTTTAGAAATCACAAATTCTTCTTCTTCCAACAGAGAAATTATTTCAAGTAAGTTTTAAATTTTGCAAATAAATTTTTAACATATTCTGAAAACTCTGATATTATTTTTTCAGATAATTATGTACCTCTTCCTCAATATGTGATGAACCACAAAGGCTGAAAAAAAAAAATAAAAACTTTGAGGACTTTAAATTGCAGCAAGATCAATTATTAATTAAATTAAAAGAAATTTTAAGGAACACCTTCAATTCACAGAATTAAAACAAGAACAATTGAAAACTGAGAGAAAATAACATTTATAAAACCGAAATTCAATAATAAATGAATTGTTTCATTCTTATATTACTTTATATTACTCGTATTTTAATTTATATTAATTACAAAATAAACTATAACTGAAAATTTACAAAATAAATTTTAGAAGTGAAGAAAGTCTTAATTGTTTTTAAGGAAACAAAATCAACGTAATTTGAAATAATATTATCTTGATATAATATTTATGTTTTATTTGTATAGTTTAGTTATAGTTGTATTTGTGTTTACATAAAATAAATTCTAATTAAAAATTTTGAAATTATCCAAGTAATCATTCATTCAATATATGCAATTTTAATAAACAATAAATATACTTGACATTTAAAACATTTTATTAGTGAATTTCATAGAAAATATAATAAGCTAAACTACAGAAAAAATTAAATACAAATAATCTATAATTTATCATAACTGAAACACTGAAGTCTGTGGTAGCCGATAATTTCTTATAAACGTTTCTTTGGCCACTCAAAAGGATTTGACTGATCTCGAATTACCCTTTCTCGTTTCATACTTCGAGAATTTTCAAGGTAGTACTGCAAAAGTACTGTCCGTCCAGCTTAGCCGCGACCATCGACGCAAATACGCGTGCGCTAACTGAACGAGTCCAGTGACAAAATAGCGATGACAGCTTCGCACAAGGATGTTTTCAAACGCAAGATAACTGAAGTTGAATGGAAGTTTATTGTAATGTCGAATGCTAAATGATTAGTTTCGACGTTGGAAATAGTATATTTAACAGAACTTAATATAATATTAATTCAATATTCCCATTCGTCATTATACCGACTGCGCCTCTCCCTTTCGCGTTTGGACTCATCCACCTTAGCTAGGCGCGGCTTTCGTGGACGGACAATAGAGTGATTATTACTATTCGCAAGCTTCTAACAGCAACTTCTGCCATCGATAACTTTACCAAGACTATGACGTTATCTCCGCTAACAAGGTTGTCCTTATGTTGTTTATGGAACGGAAACTAACAAGATATAGGCGGAGTTGGCAATTAACGATCCGCAAAAGTTTTATGCAACCGAGCCTAAATCAATAGTAAAATTGGATACGAAAAGCCAATGGATTACAAATTTTATAATGAATTATTTGACGTTGTGCGACGTAATAATGTATGACGTCACAAAACGCAATTGTTGTGTGGCCTCGTGATGACGTAACAATGGAATGATGCCATTAATGCAGCTACGTGATGTAATCATTATCAGTCAACTAAATCCAAATATTATAATAAATGACAAAATGATTTTGTTCGAATTCGGGGTACTGTCACATGATCCCATTACTTCATCATGATGTAATAAATAGATGATGTGACATCGCGATGACGTCACATAATCACATCGATGATCGTCACATAATATTGATAAATGATCCTGCGATTTTATATTTTAATAAATTCAGAAAGAACAAATAATTTCTTCCAGTTGAAATTCAATTAGTTTGATGATAATATAAGCATGGTCTATAAATATATATGGTCATCCCACTCCTACCGACAACAATAGAAAAACTGTAATGTCTAGATTTTAATCACCAGGGCGGCATTGTCGTCACACTAGTATAATAGCAGACGAATCTGTATAGAGTTACTTATAGAAGCTTATAGCTCAAATATAATATTGCAAAATAGGAATATTTTAGTAGGAATTTCTATATTTTGATAAATTAGAATGAAAACACACCTTAGAGTTATCCTTAACGTTTTATGGACTTAAACTTAAATAGTAAAAAATAATATTTCAAAATTTTTAACATTAATTTACAACTATCATTTTTAAGTCAACAATTTTGCAGTTGTGACTTGTTTTTTCTTCGAATATCATTTTTAAGTCAACAATTTTGCAGTTCTGACCTGAGTTATAAACTGGGAGTGAGTGAGTTTCTTCTATGTCTTTCTTTCTTATTTCTATTTGTATGGATAAGCTTGGTGGCTAAATTTTGATTGCCCCTTTCCACTCAAATAGAGTACTAAGGTTTTTTTCTACATTAAAAGCAAAATGTAGAAAAAACAAAGAACCTTTCCAATGTATGAAAATAACCCAACCCATTTCATGTTAAGTAGCTTAGAACTATGTTAGTAGAAAAATTAAGTACTATGTTATTAGAAACCTAGAACTGTGTTAGTAATATATCTAGAAAGTAT